>VDFB02372863.1:0-23545 GCA_007258455.2 Sequoia sempervirens | reverse complement strand
TAAATGGGAAATTATTTCTATGGATTTTATAACAGGGTTGTCGAAGGTGCAAGGGAGGGATTGCATCTTTGATGTGGTTGATATATTAACCAAGTTTTCTCATTTCTTGGCCATTACCAACACTTTTACAGCAGCACAGGTGGCTGATTTTTTCTTCCATGAGGTGTTTCGTCTACATGGGCTTCCAAAAAATATTGTAAGTGATAGAGATAGTAAATTTTTTAGCACCTTTTGGAAAGAATTGTTTAAATTATGCGGTACATTGCTTACTCCAAGCACTAGTTATCACCCTCAAACTGATGCTCAAACAGAGATTGTTAACAAATGGTTAGAGGACTATCTCAAGAATTATGTTTCAGGACAGCATAAAATGTGGGTGAGATTGCTCCATTTGGGTGAATATTGTTATGATTCATCTTATCATATGTCAATCAAAATGTCTCCCTTCATGGATTTGTATGGATATGAAGCTCCAAGTTTTGTTGATCTTGTTTTTGGTGATTGTAGAGCTCCACGGGAAAAGGACAAGTTGCAACAAAGTCAGTACATTCTAAGGTCTTTGAAAGAAAATCTCCATCACACTCAAAATCACCAGAAACTATATGTCAACCAGTAGTGTATTGAGAGTTATTTTGAGGTTGGTGACTTGGTTTATTTGAGGCTCCAACCTTAAAGACTTGATCCACTCTCAAAAAGAGGAGCTGAAAAACTTAAGCCACATTTTTATGGGCCTTTTAAGGTCATCAAAAGAGTGGGAGAAGTGGATTATGAATTAGAATTATCACCTACCAACAAGGTGCACAATGTGTTTCATGTTTCCAGGCTCAAGAAGGCTCTTGGTCATAAAGTTTCTGCATCAACATATTTTCCTCCATTGGATGAAGAAGGACAACTAATTTTGATTCCTAAGGCAATTATTGATTCTAGAGAGTCACGCTCTTTGAGGAAGAGATCAATCAAAGAGTATTTGGTTAAATGGAATAACTTTCCTTTTGAGGATGCTACATGGGAAAACAAGCAGATTTTGCAGCATCCTGATTTGTGATTGCTTGGGGACAAGCAATCTTGGGGAGGGTGGACTACAATGTCCCCTTCTCAATGATGATCTCATTGTGGACTGATAACCTATTTCCAAAAAACCATAGGCTATTCAGATGTGCAAGATAAGGATTTCCATTTTCAGTAAGTCATGTTTTTAGCTCAATTTAGCTTTCTGATGGTTTTGATGTGAACTTACTATTTTTGGCATTGACTATTTTTAGTAAGTCTAATTTTGGCAATGGCATCATCAGCAGTTAGCTCAGGTCATCATCCTATTTTTGGCAATCTATCAATTTCAGTCTTGGCATTGGACTTAGCACCCTCTTTGGACTAATTTTTATACTTAGTCAATTTTATGTTTTGAAGTTGTACCCCATGCCTAGGCTTGATGACTTCATATGTTTTTAAAGAGGGGACATAAAGGGGTGGATTTGAGCATTTAATGATTTAATAATTGCTTTATTGTTGCAACTTGGAATTGGACGCCTAAAGGGAAGATGTTTAATATTTTATTAATTTAAAAATAAAATGAATGCTTGAAGGTGAAATCCCTTTTGGAAGATGAAGTGAATTGACTTCTTGGAATTACAGAGTGTTTCATTTTCCATTTGAAGCTTATATATTGATGCTTTTTGGAGAGTTGATTATGTTATGATTTTGAAAGTAAAGTTATGTTGTTGGACTGAATCTAGAACTTGGCTAAGGGGGAGCTTAGCAAATCAATCCATCTTCGGGCCTGAAAATATGGCTTCCTAGGTGGTTATATGGGACTGTACTTCACACAGAGGTGTAGAGAGAGCTTCAATTTTGATGTTTCTAGACAAGTTGTTGATGTATAGCCTATTTTTAAGTTGTTGGTTCAACATGGTTGAAGTGAATTTTTGTTCATAGCTTCGCCATGGAATTTAATTTCATTCTGGGTATTCACTCATGTTGTTTCTCTGTGGAGGGCGACCCTTTGTGGAAGTTTTCAAAAAAATTCATTGAGTTTCTAATTTTTGGGAGAAGGTCGACCCTTCTTGGAGGTTGTACCATTCTTCCTAGCTACATTGGGATTTGTGTCATTCTTTGGTTGTTTCTAATTCGAATTCTTCTTGGAGGTTGGATGCATAGCTCCTAGTTGTCATTTGGCTATGGTTTGGGAGCATTCGGAGTTGTTTCGGAGAAGTTATGTCCATTTCAATGAGTTTTGATGTTGCTAGTCTGATTTCTATGAGTTCCTATTTCTAATAAAACTTATTTAATTTTGGTTTTCTGAGTTTATGAGACTAAAATCTAATTGTTTACATTGTAATAAGTTAAGGATAGTATCCTTAATTCATTGATTATATTTATCCTTCATTCTAATAAGTTTTGTAGCTAATTTCATTCATTGTAAAGCTAGTTAGTAGTACTAACAACTGTTATTTATTATTGCTGCAATTTATGTTTGTATACACTCCCACAATTAAGTGGTTGAGTTTAAATAATTATCCTTCATTGATTGTTAGTTTACCCCCACAAAAATAAGTGGTAATGAGGACTGTATTCCCCCCACTGTATAGTAGAAGAGTGGATTTCATGGTTGGCTTGCCACATTTATGTTTGTAATCATCTCACCCACTAACTTTAAGTGGAGTATTCTGACTACCTTGTGGATGCCTACTGTTAGCAGATGAATGTACTTTCAGTTCAGTTTTTGTTACTAATGATCCCCGAACAATATGGTATCACCTCGCCCGTGCTATGGGATCTTGGTGAACATTCTTGGCGAGGGTTATTTTACAAGCTGATTTGAATTTTGGAGCTAACACTAATCAGTGTTGGTACTAGTTTGTTGTGTTAAATTTGGGAAAAAATTAAGGGGGAACATTATACAATCCCCCACGTAGGTGTTCCCACCTCCATAGACAATCAGATAGATAGATGGAAAAGAGAATGACAATAGACAAGATAAATAGATAGACAAATTAGAATAACAATATTCTACCAAAGTAAAGATGATAATGCAATGTAAAGAGAATGTAGTTACCCTCACTTTAGCAAGATAGTGATGTTGAAAGGAATACCATGCAAAACTTGAGACATGTTGAGAATTCCAAAGTTCTGGTGTAGAGAGCCAAAGTGAAAGAACCTGAGAGAATGGTAGACTAAGAGTGAATAGGGTGAAGAAGAATGTGATAATGAGCAAGAGAGAGTACGATCGATTGAAGGAATGAATAGAATACTAAAATGGGAAGTTTGAAATGGATATAGGCATGCAAGGGGACATTTTTCGTTGCATCTACAAGTTGCATAGATGTTACACTTCACGAGCAGGCGGGAAGTGTAATGTTCCAACGGCTACGCAAGTAAGAATCTTTTTAGGACATTCATGTGGCACACAGATGTCTACATGATGCATGGTCATCTGCAATAAAAGTTCACTTTAATGACCAAAAATGAAAGGGCTAAGGACAAAATTAAGGTCAGGTGAAGGGGACATTACATTATCGAATTTAATTAATCTAAAGGGGAGGTTATGGAATGCAAAATTGCATAAGATGCAATTTTCAACATTACAAATTCTTATCAAAATATCTATATGTCACCAAGATACTATGTCATTCAATAAATCATCATTCATCACCATATTATTTGATGCACCACCTAAATCACCCCTTGTACTCCAAAAACATCTAATATTATAATGAGTACACCTGTGGGAGGTGGCACCCTCCACATCATTTTCTCTTCTAGAGCATAAATTAGAAGGTTTCAAGCATAGGTCAAAGATAGGAGCACTAGAACTAGATGGTTGGGTTGTTGGATCATCTATTGAAGCAAAAGGCTAGGATATTTGTGTGCCATGCTCTATAAGTGTGTCTATGAGGCTAGTAATTGCATGGAGAGTCTACACCTCCATAGTCTCCTTGACGACAAATAGAACCATCATATGTAATAGATTTTGTGCTAGTGGTGTTCGTTGTTGATGGTTTCCTACTCAACGAGCTCCCAGTATATCTTGGGAAGAGCCTCCACCTCTACCCTGAAACTCCCTCATATTAAAATAATTAAGAATTTCATGAAGAACAAACTCACGTTATAATTTTCTTAGAAACTATAACAACACTTCATGATTATTACATGGAGGTTGTTAAAGACCATCCACCACCTATCCCAAAAATTATTTTTATCTCATCATACTTGTAATAATTTATTGGAAATCTCCTTGAAGTCACAACAACGGGTGTACATTGGTTCTAAGATCCATAAAAAGAGCGCATATTTTTTCTTTTTTTATGTCTTTCTTTTTCACTTCATCATAGGATAATTTTGTCACATAAAATTCATGACATGAATCTTTATAAATTTTCCATCAATTCATTTATTTGGATTGTCATCATGTCAACATTGATCATGTCATTGCTTCTAATGATGAAGCAAGTGATATGTGATGGGGGTTTGATGTTGAAGCCTTCAATTTTGAAACCAATTTTGTAACTTGGAGTTTGTTTAGTTCCAAATGCCCTACCAAATATTCTTGGCTTTGTCTATCGTTTATCGAAAGGGTTAGAGGAGAGTCAAGTATTGTGGGGTTTTCTTTAAACATTTATTGATTCAAATTTGTCTCTAGATTATAGTTTATAGGATGAGCTTTAAAAAAATTTAAAAAACATGAAATTCATAAAAAACAATTTTTTTTTCAAATGTAAACCAAATTTGATTCTAATACACTAAAATTTAATGCTTACCTCTTCTATGGCATGACCCATTGTTGAGTTGCTTGTAAAATTTGCACACTACAAATACATTTTGGAGAGAAAAAGGAGGTGATTAAGGGGAAAAATGTGGATATGTGAATATCACATTTCTCCACAAATCACTCAATAATGTCCTAGGAGTCCCAATTGGATTGAATAACAACCTCACAAGGTGAGTCAACTCTCAATTAGGAAGGACCTAGGAGGGGGATTTCTCGGCTTTAAAGGGGTTCACCACCAAGCAAATGCTTGGAAAAGAAAATGTTGGAAAACACACTATGATATGCAAAATGACCTAGAATTAGAAATGCAAGCTAAATGAAAGATGCAAATAATGAAATTATGCAACAACAAGATAGCATGTGTGTACCTGGGAAGTCTGGAGATGTTGTGAGGATTCTGGAAATGCGAAGAAGCTGCCAAAAAGTGTTATGGAGGACTAAGATGCCCAGGATGGCATATTATTCCCGTTGTTGTTTTTCAGGGAAGATGTGGAGTCTTCAAATATCAGAACTCGATATGAAGCAATCTCTAAAAAATAGGTCTGGGAGGACTAAGACGCCAAAGGTGGTGTATTAGTCTTGTTCTAAATTTTTGAAAACTCTAAATGTGATCCTAAGCTCCAAGGTATGTACTTGCTTCTTTTCTAATCTCAAGTTATGAAACTTTTGAATTCAGCTTATAGGTGAGTTTCCATGAAGATGACAACTTTGTAATGCAACTTTGCATACCAAGTGATCTTCAAGACTTCAACATAGATCTACAATCACAAATATTCAAGATGGGAAAAAATTGTTTATTAGTGAATGAGGATTTGCCTTGGTCAAACCCCTTGTTGGTAATTAAACCTTGAAATTAAATAGAAATAATGAAGGATATGGTGAATGAACAACATGCAATACTACAACTCACCAAAACCTTGTTGTAAAGTCTGCAAACTTGTGTACAATGACTACAATGGATATGGATCTTGAATCAAAGGAGTTGTCTTGAATTGCTTTGCTTGAATCAAAACCCTACATCACAAATGTTAGCACAACAACACACATGATGCAAGAAACTCTTTGATATGATGCTTGAATCTTGACAATAGATTCAAACGCTTGATGAATCTACTCTTGAATGCTCTCACAAAAGACTTGATTGCTTAAATTGCTTGATAGGATCAAATGAGACAGGGAACCTTGTATTTATAGTTATCTATGCTTAATATCCCAAAATTACATCACACCAAGCCGGCATATGAATTCATTAAATAAAGGAGGCTAAATCCCACCATAATTTGAAATTAAATTATCCTGAAAATGACTTAAGGAGGACTAAGATGCCCTAGGTGGTGTCTTAGTCCCAAGCCATGAAACTTGGGGCATAGACACCAAAAAGGGGCCCAATTAAGATATCTCAAAATCAGGGTCCCAAGACCTTTTGGGGACAAAGACGCCCTAGGTGGCATTTTAGTCCTAACCCAAAAATCAGGGACACACAAATGGAGTCATTAAATTATCATTTATGCATTGGATAATGTTGGGATTAACCAAAAAAATATGTAATTCATAAGGCTTGTGGACACAAAATAGGACCAATTAAGCCATAAAGAAGCATAAATAAATCAAGGTGGGCCCAAACAAGTGTGAAAATGCAAGGGATATGCATTTTACTACACTACAAGAGGAAAGAGGGAAATGAAAGTCATGATACGAGTTGGAAAATGAGGGAATTTTTTTTGTTTTTTATTTTTAACTCAACTTAACGTGAGCACGTTTTGTAAAAAAATGAAAACACGTGCAAATTTTACAAAAAATGAAAATACGAGCACATTTTACAAAAATTAAAATGTGAGTGTCTTATGGAAGCCACAAAATGTGCTTGTATTATGGCTTGGTAATCTTGGCCTTACCAAGCCACAACATGAGTGTGTTTTATGATTTTCCTAATAATGTGCCTAGATTTTCTTTATTTTTGACACATTGGCCACTTTTTTTACACCATTTCCATGTATATACCCAATACAAAGTCAACAATGATTGAAAAACAGCTTCATAAACTAAGAAACTAAGAAAATAATAAAAATTACAAATGAAATGACTAAAATGATAGATATTATGAATTTAGAGCTAGGATATAAGTGCATCGAATCACAAAACACAAACACTATGACGTTTCAAAAACATTGATGTGGGAACAAGTACATTGAATTATGACAAGGGCTAGTAGAACACAAATATAATTAAAAAAATAGAGGTTAACCTGCACTTGAAAATAACCAAGTGAGCCTACAAATAGGTTAGAAATGGAAAGGAATGTAAATGAATTGAAAATATACAAAAAATGAAACCCCTAAAATGAAATAAATGATTAATTTTGATATTTGGAATGGAGGCACCAATCCACAAAATGGATATGGGACAGAAAAATATAGGCATCAATGTATAAAATGTATGCATCAAACTAGACCAACAACTATGTCAAGCATAAGGTATTTGCAAAATAGAAGGTTAATTTACATCCAACATGTTAGGGAAAGCACAAGATAGATAATCAATGAAAATCCTTGCAAAAATAAAGTAAACGAATTCAAAATTGGCAAGAAAAACTTGAAAAAAGGTGAGGGCTATTGGGTCATTATGTTCCTAGAATGTTGATGAATGCATCATGATGAATATGGATGAAATTAAATGTTTAATGCAAATGCTAAAAATAGAGATGGCATGCCAAACTAGTAATCTATAACACAAAACTTGACATAAAACTTCAAGATATTATTCTTGTTATCCCAACATGGGTCCCATTGGCTATGCTAAAAATATGATCAGGAAAGCATGGAATATAAATGAAAGACTTAAACAAACAAATTATAACATTCATCTCATATTCAATTGTCACCTCCAACTGAGCTTAAGAGGCAAGTGCACCTAAGATAATAGACTCAAAACAAATCTCTCATAGGCCTCTTGCTATCCAATAATAGTGTGGATGTGCTCAAGATTTTGGATGAGAGATGGACAATATTTTAGTGCTCACACTAGTAGCATAACCTAACATTCATGAAGTATATGAAAATAACTCACATGAGGGGCTATTTATAAATTTGATGGAGGATTGATCAATGGATATAATTGATATTGGAGATCAATGGATGAGATTGTTTGATAGGTTTAGAGTTATAAGAGAGTTCCAAGTGACACCTTGCAATTGGTGTACAAAATAAGTTTTATGATTTGATGAGATTTGATGGTAAAGATCTTCTTGGAAAAGAATAGAAGATAAGGATTAAAAAATATTTTTTGGAAAACCAAAAATAATTTATGGATTTATGTGAAGGATCAAAATCTTCATGATAAAATGAATGGATGAGATCGTATGAGAGATTTCTTTTGAAGAAGTGAGAAATATGAATCAATGTACATGCAAGTCTTTTTTTAGGATACATATGCATTTTATGAACTTGACAAGATTTGTCTTGATTAATCATGTTTTAAGTTGAGCAAATGATATTAGCCAAACTAAATAATTGATTTAAAAATAAGAATTAAATAAAGAGATTTTATTTATTTATTTATTTATTTAGAATGGGCAATGATGGACTTAAATAAATAAATATTGACTTTATTTAATTTAAATTGGATATTAAAAAATGGTTGATTAATTGAAAGAATCGTCTTATTTATTCAATTAATGTTAGAAGAAAGATTAGATTAATTAATATTGTTAGATAAATTAGAACAATTAACCCAAAAAAATAATTCATTTATTTAATTTAAAAATAATAATATTAAATGAATAATGATAAAAAAATTATCAAGAACCCATTTTAAATATCTACACAAACTTAATAAAAATATATATCAATTAACAATATATAATTATATTAAAACATTTAACCTAAAATTAAATAAAAATTATCATAACTATGTAAATTTGACCATTACAATAACAAATTAAAAATTAATATATTGACAAAGACATTATTGTTTAAAAACGAAAGATAAGACAATCGAAATTTTAACACAAAAATATTCTTATCTACTTTGAGGGAAAAACAAAAGCTTGTGTAGAAGTTTTCTAAAAATGAGTTCAAAAAATTTAATTTCGTCTTATGTTTAATTAACTTCTTTACAACTACTGCTGACGTCATATTGCCATGCGATGACGTATTCACGCGCATATTAATGTCGACTTTTTGCATGTCGACTTGTCAAGCTTTTGCATGCCGTCCATAACTAGTAATAATCTTTATCCAATCAGCGATGGCTCATACCATCGGTGGACTACGACAACCTCTGATTATCGGGTGTTATCACATGGTATCAGTTGACAAAGTGGGCTTTCATGAATGGAAAACACTACGTTGTACGTCGAATTAAAAGTAAAATATGTCAGTTATAAATGGGCTTTCATGAGTTGGCATGTTGAAAATTTGGGAGGAGGTTGCGGGTTTGAATCGGCACGTTAACCTTTTTACAGATTCAACAAGATTAATATTTTCCAGTACCAATCGAATGCAGGAAATCAACATTTAAACAGAAAAAAACGGATTTATAGGAGAGTTATTGATTCTAGAGATCAACCAGTTCATCTGTATGGACTTTTTATTTGGAGCAAAGAATTGGAGAACGGTCAGAAATAGGAATTGTGGTTAGGTGGTTAATATTTTTGTTAATTTTTGCAGAACTCAATCTTGTAGACTGTTTGATCCGGTGAACATCATTCAAAATCTTATAAATTGTTTGCCTTGTGTTAACATTATTTAAAATTTCATAAACTGTTTGTTTTTATAAACATCATTCAAAATTTGATAAATTGTTTGATCCCGTAAACATCATTGAAAAATTCCATTTCAATACAAACTTTATTTTGAAAAAAAATAAAATAAAATAATCAAAATTTAAATAACAGAAGAGCACAGATTATTTGTTGGAAATAAATTAATTATGTCGGCAAACAGTCCGTCCAGAGTCTTCCAGAACTGTCCAAAACCGACCAAGTGCAGAAGTCTAGAGTCTTCCTCCCTTCCAGATTGTTCACGAGAATTTCTATTTCAGCTAACCATAGTAAATATCTTAACTAACTCCCCCCATACAGTGTAAAATGAATTTAATGTTGTTTGCTCTATAAATGAAACGTATGAGCCTGCCTTCAGTAGCGCTCAGATTTCTGAGTTCTCTCCGTGTTTAATCTTCTCCTGTTTTGTCTGAATGTGTTTATCAATATGGTATCAGAGCCCTTCAAATCTTGGGCTGTGCGTGGCATGTGTCAGCTATAAAAGCTGTGAATTGATGGTGAATCTGTGTGAAGAAATTGCAGTCAAAGTTAAGAGATGTGGAGAAGGACAAGGAAATGTGTAGAGGAAAAAAAAGTTGCAGAAGTCTGAGGAGGAAGCCATGATCGAAGCAATCAATATAAATGTGTTTTTCAATATGGTATCAAACTTTGTTCTGTTTTAATGTTTTCTCCTGTGTTGTATAATTTCTGTGTGGTTGTCCATGTCCATCTACCCCTACATTATTTGATCAAAATTTCCAACGGAGTTATTGACTCTAGAAATCAACCAGCTCATCTGTATGGGCTTTCTATTTGGAAAAAAAAATTGGAGAACAGTCAAAAATAAGAATCCAATTCTTTTCTGCATGATTCAATTCTGAGATCTTATAGATTGTTTGATGTCGTCAACATCATTTAAAATTCTTAAATTAATAACATCTTGTTTTCACAGTCTATAATGATATTAGTGATCAATATTTCAGAACATATTCCATGATCCATCATCAGAATGATGAACAGAAGAGAAACAGATAAAAAAAAATGCACAGTTTATCCAGAAATTTTGCACTAATATCTCTTAGATTGATTAATTTTGTGAACATCATTTAAAATTTCATAAACTGTTTAATCTCGTGAACATAACTAAAAATTTATCCTCTCAACATCGTTAAAAATTCCCATTTCAATAAATATAAATCTGATTTCGACAAAAGAAATTTAATGAGATCTAATAAACAGACGAGGGGTTGCTTCATTGATTTCGTTTCGTACATAAAAAAATTTACATATTCATTCCTCATAATCAGTCCTCAGCAGAGATGCAGACGCCCAAAATACAAATCCCCAAGCCAGATGCAGATGTCACTGCAATCTCATCTCCCATTCTGCACAAACAATTTTTGTACCTAAACTATTGTCACCAACTGCGTTGTTGATGTTGCGGTCGGGAATCTGCAAGAAGAGGTTGCATTTGCGCCATTTCTTGTTTCAGAGAAATGATTTGGTGATTGTAATCCCGCGCCTGAAGAACGGATTCCGCCTCCAACTCCCCCAGCTGTGAGCACAGCCGCTCCTCCGCCTCTTCCGTCTTTAACAATCGCATCCTCACCTTCTCCAACTCCGCCATTAACTCCGCTTCGTATCGTTGGCTCTCCTCCACCCTACTTTGCAGCTTCATATTCTCAGATCTCAGGGCCTCTATTTCTAATTGTTCTATCGCTACGCTTATATCCTCCTTGGCTTTGTTCTTGTTGTTGTGTGCGGGGACAATGGAAGGCCGTGAGAAGGAAAACATATTCATTATCACAGCTTCCCTTCAAAAATCAAGCTGGACAAATCAAAACCTAAGATTTGGCTTAATGGAAGCAAGGAGAGCATATATACATGTTTAGTTATAGTGCTGCCTTCCAACGGAACTAAACGAAAATCGGTCTACATTCAATGAATCCAGTTATTCTCTCTCTAAATACAACAGCTCTAATCGACGGCGTATTTGTAAACTGTGGAGGTGCATCAGGGATTAAACTTGACAGCCGTATGGCTGTGCTCAAGCCCTTTAATCACAATTTTCATAGACTGTATCAGATGAACGTAGAAATTCGGGGCACACTTTAAAACATTATGGAGGATTGGAAGAAAAATATAAAGTAGAAGAGAGGTTAGTATGGTCTATCACAATAAGTGAAACAATTTATGGAGAAAAAACTGTATACAATTTTATATTAACGTTTTGAATCACAAATAAATATTGTTCACTAAAGTTCAATAGTGGAACGATAGACCGTCAAATTTTATATCCAATCTCATAATGAATTGTCATTTCTAATTGAGCTTAAGAGGCAAGTGCACCTAAGATAATAGACCCAAAAAATCTGTCATAGGCCTCTTACTATCCACTAACAATGTGGATGTGCTCAAGATTTTGGATGAGAGATGGACAATATGTTATTGCTCACACTAGCAACATAATCTTCTTATATTCATGGAGTATATGCAAATAACTCAGAGGAGAGGATGGAGGATTGATTAATGCATATGATTGATTTTGGAAATCAATGGATGATATTTTTTTGAGAGGTTTAAAGTCATGAGAGAGTTTCGAGTGACATCTTGTAATTGGTGTACAAAAGAAGTTTTATGATTTAAGGAGATTTAATGGTAAAGATCTTTTTGGAAAAGGATATATGATAAGGATTAAAAAAGATATTTTTGAAATATCAAAATATTTTTTTTGGATTTATTTGAAGGATTAAGATCTTTTTGATAAAATGAATGGATGAAATTTATGAGAGTTTTTTAAAAGAATGGGAAATATAAGGCAATGTTCATACAAAGTCTTTTTTAGGATACATATGCATTTTAGGAACTTGACAAGATTTGTGTTGATAATCGTGTTTTGGCTTGATTAAATAATTAGTCAAATTAAATAATTGATTTTAGTATACTAATGATATGAGAGAGAAATGGGAATTAAATAAGGATATTTTATTTATTTAATTTTTTAGAATGGACATTGATAGAATTAAATAAATAAATATTGAATTTATTTCATTATAAGTTGGATATTAGAAAATGATTGATTAATTGAACAAATTGTCAAATTTATTCAATTAATGTTAGAAGAAAAGTTGGATTAATTGATATTGTTAGACAAATTAGAATAATTAACCCCAAAAAAAAATTATTTATTTAATTTTAAAATAATAATATTAAATAAATAATGATAACATAAATATCAAAAATCAATTTTAAATATCTACAAATATGTAAAAAAATATATATCAATTAACAATATATAATTATATTAAAATATTATAAACCTAAAATAAAATAAAATAAAAATTAGCATAACTATACAAATTTGACCATTACAATAACAAATTAATATATTGACAAAGACATTATTGTTTAAAAACTAAAGATACCACAATCCAAATTTTAATGCTAAAATATTCTTATCTACTAACGACAACCTTTGATTATCACATGGTATCAGTTGACAAAGTGGGCTTCCATGAATATCAGTACGTTGTAAGTCGAAATCAAAGTAAAAAATGTCAATTATAAACATACGTGCGTGCAGATGAGTTGGCATGTTGAAAAATTGGAAGGAGGTGGTGGGTTTGAATCGGCACGTTAACCTTTTTACAGATTCAACAGGTAACATTTTTCACTAGTAATAGAATGCAGGAAATCAACATTTAGGTAGCAGAATATGGCAGATTACAGGACTTTTTATTTGGAACAAAGAATTGGAGAACAGTGAGAAATTGTGGTTAGGTGGTTAATATTTTGTTAGTTTCTGCGCGTTTCGATTTTGAAATTTTATAGATTGTTTGATCTTGTGAACATTAATCAAAATCTCATTGATTGTTTGACTTTATGAACATCATTTAAAATTTCATAAATTGTTTGATCTCATGAACATTATTAAAAATTCCATAAACTATTTGATTCCGTGAACATCATTTAAAAAATCCAATTTCCCCAAAAGAAATTTAAAACCTCCTTTCACAAAAAGGGATTGCTTCATTATTTCATTTTGTACATTTTAAGGGTTCAATGAGATAAAATTTTACAGTAGCAATCATATGCTGGAAATCAATATTTAAAAAGCAGAAGAGGACAGATTATTTGATCAAAATTTATAGCGGAGTTATTATTCTGGGAATCAACCAGCTCATCTGTATGGACCTTTTATTTGGAAAAAACAATTGGAGAACAGTCAAAAATAATAATTTAATTCTTCTGCACAATTCAAATCGGATATTTTATAGATTGTTTGATCTCATAAACATCGTTAAAAATTTCAATCTGATGTCAGACAAACAAAAATTAATGAGATCTATTAAACAGACGAGGGGTTGCTTCATTGATTTCGTTTCGTACATACAAAATTTACATATTCATTCCTCATAATCAGTCCTCAGCAGAGATTCAGACGCCCAAAAAACTGGTACAACCAAAACATATCCCCAACCCAGATGCAGATGTCACTGCAATCTCATCTCCCATTCTGCACAAACAATTTTTGTACCTAAAATATTGTCAACAACTGCGTTGTTGATGTTGTGGTCGGGCATCTGCAAGAAGAGCTTGCATTTGCGCCAATTCTTGTTTCAGAGAAATGATATGATGATTGTGATCCCGCGCCTGAAGAACGGATTCCGCCTCCAACTCCCCCAGCTGTGAACACAGCCGCTCCTCCGCTTCTTCCACAGTAAACAATCTCATCCTCACCTTCTCCAACTCCGCCATTAACTCGGCTTCGTATCGTTGGCTCTCCTCCACCCGTCTTTGCAGCTTCATATTGTCAGATCTCAGGACCTCTATTTCTAACTGCTCTATCTCTGCGCTTGGATCCAACTTGGCTTTGTTCTTCTTGTCGTTGTGCGCGGGGACAATGGAAGGCTGTGAGGAAGAAAAAAAATCCATTATCACACAGTTTTTCTTCAAAAATCAAACTTAGACAAATCAAAACCTAAGATTTGGCTTAATGGAAGCAAGGTGAGGATATATACATGTTTAGTTATAGTGCTGACATCCAACGGAACTAAACAAAAATCGGTCTACATTCAATGAATCCAGTTATTCTCTCTCTAAATACAGCAGCTCTAATTGACGGCGTATTTGTAAACTGTGGAGGTGAATCAGGGATTAAACTTGACAACCGTATGGCTGTGCTCAAGCCCTTTAATCAAAATTTTCAGACTGTATCAGATGAATGTAGAAGTTCGGGGCACAGTAAAAATATAATGGAGGATTGGAAGAAACATATAAAGTACAAGGAGGTTTGTATGGTCTATCAGAATGAATGAAAAAAATTTGGAGATAAAATTACATAAATTTTATATTTAACGTTTTTAATCACAAATCAATATTGTTTAGTAAAAGTCTTATAGTGGAACGATGGACCGTCAAATTTAATATGCTATATTAAGCTATTACGTGTTTTGATTCTTGGAGCGCAATGCTTTTGTCATAGCGTGCACGGCTTATTCACGTAATATTATTAAAATAATTAGTAAGATCTAAATAAGGAAAAAATAATCATAGAGAGAAAAAGTCAGCCTCTTGTTTTGTTTGCCGTGTAAGTCACCACCATGTGAAGTACAACTATTTGCTAGCACTTGCATCAAGGAATATGCCGATAGAATTTTATAGTTATTTGGAAATTGCTTTGTCATGTAACAAGAAAGGATATTACTAGCACTTGCACCAATGAGGTGCAATACTTACGCTGATAGGCTGTTCCTCCACATTATCCTGAAGAAATAGAACCGAAAAAAAGTGGTTTGCATTCAGTAGAAGAATTTTTGAATCAATTTTACAAGGACAATTTGATTAATGAAATGGAAAACCCAAAGAGAGAGAATGTAAGCCTCTAGAGGTTACAAACCTGCTTTCAAATATTCTTGCAAGACGTTCAGCTTTTTCCTTCTATGCATTTTTATGTTCCAGGATCTTTCTACTCTTGTTCACCCATGATAAAATTTCTGATCCACCTTCTGACTTCTACTTAATTCTTTCCTCCCCTAGTCTTCAAAACATTAAAATGCTATTACTAAAATATTATATTTTTTAAAATACTTGTAACATGCTTCTTAGAACAATAATAATTTGTATTATATCATAAACAAAAGGAAATGTCAATTAAAATACTTGTAACATGCTTCTCAGAACAATAATAAATTTTATTATATCATAAACAAAAGGCAATGTCAAGCATTACTCCAGAATATTGCTTATTGCATGGAACTCATGAAAATCATTGTTGTAAGGAAGACAAAGTTATATATCATGTATCAAATAATAGCAATGGAGATTCAAAGTATCATGGACTGAATGAAATGGAAAGAAAGTGAAGTAGCGGAGACTACTTTAAAGCAAGATGCAATGGCAAAGAACTATTACTTACTTTCCAATCTTTTCTTCTACCTCTGTTGTTGACAAGTTATGATCATCTGGTTCTCTTCGAATCTTTTCTTCATTGTCCCTTTCCTTGTTCTTCTCTTTCTCCTTTGCATTATCACCACCCCTGGTTTCTGTCTATTTAGATTTGCCTCCATCTTTACTCTCTTTATCCTTCGCTTTTGATCTCTCCTTTTTCTTTCTTTATCTCTGTCAAATTCTCTATCTTGATCTCAGTCTCTAGTCCTCTCCTTTACCTAGCCCTTGTCCCTATCTCTATCCCTAGTTCACTCCCTCTCTCTGTCTTTCTCCCTATCCCTATCCTTATCTCTTGATTTATCCCCATCCTCTCGCTCCTCCTTATCTCTATCTTTCTCCTTTTCACTTTCTTTGTCCCTTTCTCTATCCCTTCCCTTATCTCTTACCATATCTTTGTCTTTATCTCTCACCTCCTCATCCCTATCTTTCTCCTTTTCTCTTGAAGATCCTTCTCCCATTCTTTGTCCCTGTCCCTGTCTCTCAGTCTATCCCTTTCCTTCTCTCTCCCTTCCTTGTCCCTATCTTTCTCCTTTTCTCTATCCTTTTTCCTTTCTCTATCCATGTCCTTGTCTCTATATTTATCCTTATCGTTCTCTCTCCCTTCCCTATCTCTATCTTTCTCCTTCTCCCTTTCTCGATCATTCTCTTTGTCCCTCTCCTTTCTATCCCTTGGAATTTCTAGATCTCTATCAACTTCAATATCCTTGTTTCTCTCCTTTGTTCTCTCTTACTTTCCTACCCTAACTGTATCCCTAAGTAATTCCTAATTGAATCTTAACCCTTACCATAATTGTAATCCTAACCCCAATCCTAATTGAATTTTAACCCCAATCCTAAGCCTTACCCAAAACTTTATCCTAGATCCCTTACCCTAATTGAACATCAATTGAACCCTAACCACCCTAATTGAATCTTAGTCCTAATTAAATCCTAACCCTCACACTGGTTAATCATCTAAAACTGACCGTAACCTTTACACAAACCCTAACACTAATCTTAATTTGTAACTCCTAACTCTAAACCTAATATAAATCTAACCCTAACTCTACCCTAATTGAATGTAAACCTGTTAACCCTAGGATTTATATTAAAACCCTAACCCTAACCCTATTAAAATTTAACCTTAATTAAGCTTGATCCCTAACTCTTTGCCTAACATATTAAATCTTAACCCTAATTGAACCCAAACCATAATCCAAACCCTAATTGAACGCTAACCCTAATGCTAAACCCAAGCTTTATTTTAGAACCCTAACCCTAACTAAACCTTGACCTAGCTTTAATCCTAGTTATAACCCTAATTGACCTCTAATTGTATCCTAATTGAAGCTTAATCCTAATTGATCCCTAACCCTAACCCTATCCCTAATTCAACCCTAATCCTAATTAATCCTTAACCCTAACCCTAATTGTCATCCTAATCTATCTTCAATCACCTAAACCCTCCAAGCTTTATCTTAGAATTTTTATTGAACCCTAACCTAATTTAATCCTAATCCTAATCATATCCATATCTCTCTATATAAATATATATCTCCCTCTCTCTATACATACATACATATATATGTCTCCATCTCTCTCTAATATACACATATATCCTAATTTAATACATCGTACCTCTCTCTATATATCTCCATCTCTACCTCTCTATATAACTTCATATATCTTTCTATCCATCCATAGATCTCCCTCTCTTTGTCTCCCCCTCTTTATATCTCTATTTCTCTCTCCCTCTCTCTCCATATCCAAATCCATCTCTATCTCTAGCTTCCTTTCTATCTCTCCCCCTATATCTATCTCCTTACCTCTCCCTGCACATCTCTCCTCTTTCCTATATTTTTCTAATCTCTCTCTCCTCCTATCACTCTCTCTATATCTCTCTACTTCTCTATTCTCTCTCTATTTCTCTCTCCCCCCTTCTCTCTCTATATATCCCAACATCTCCCCACCTCACACACTCCCTATTTCTCCCTCTCTATATTTATCTATATATATATATATATATATCAGCTAAGATTTTCAAAGTCTTGGGTTTGCAACATTGCCAAGAAGAACACTTGGTGGGGGGGTGGTGGAGCTTATGTGAATCAAAATGAAAATTTGAAAGGTATGCTTATTAAGTTGAATTTCCTCTTGTTCTATTGGTTGCATGATTATAGTTGCTTCTCTTCCAGTTGTCACCATCTCTTCCAATAACAATCTAGTCTTTTACACATGAAGCTTTTTGCATAGACAATATATTAAAGAACTATAAGTGAATACATCAAAAGATTTCATCAATTTGTTATTGATTTTGCTATGAATGACTCTCACTAGGCCTCCTTTTCGGGCTAGCTTCTCAGATATGTTTCTTAGAATTTGACTCTTATGGTTCCTGAGATGCCATCTTTTGATGCATTCTATCAAATAGTCACGTGCCTAATCAATTTACAAACATCACATGCATGAAACAAAAGAAAAATGTTATCCCTCATGTTTTGATTGAAGTCCATACCCTGTTCCAAATCTCCTATTTTTGCATAGGTGGGAAGGATGTTGGAAAAGGCTGTTAACTCAGGTATTTCACCTACCAATTGCATTTTCTTGTAGGTGACTAACGCCGATTTAACAAATCCATTTTGTGCATAGCCTGCAATCATTGCATACGCCACGACAGCATTTCTTTGAAGCATTTTGTCAAACAGTTTGTGTGCCTTGTCTTTGCCTCCGCATTTGTCAAAGTTCGAGCACCTTGTCCTTGCCTCCACATGTTTCAAGCATTTCTTTGAGGCATTTTTTCAAATAGTTCGCGTGCCTTGTCTTTACCATCACACTTTTCTTTTTCATACATTTCTTTGAGGCTTTCTGTCAAATAGTTCACGTGCCTTGTCTTCTCTACGACGCCTTCACTCTCAACAAAAATGTATGGCACCAAGGTTTGGCAGACAATATGTACTAGGTAGCCAAAGAGTTGGCTCTCTCTTCCAGCCAAGAAGAAACTGCATCAATGAAGAAGAAACCGAATATAATGTGATGGGTACGTTTTGTAGCTCGGAAGGGAACCCGACCTTTTTTCTTGCATCTGACTAAAGGAAATCGTGGTGGGGTTCCCCCACATATAATAGCCTATTGGCTAATGATACGGGCAAGTCTAAGCACTACACCCTAGATGCTCTACTTCAACTATGAAGATAGATGTATTTTACAGCAAGTATAAGCAAGGATAAATCTTTTGACCAACAATTGCAAAACCATAGGAAATGGCAGTAGCAATTGGTTCCCTCTTCAATAGAAAAAAGAGACGCATCTGGCAGTAGCAGTTGGTTCATTGATTATTCTCATTACATTCAATACCCTCTTCAATAGTCAAAAGAGACACTTGAAATGTTGCACCTCGAAGATAAGAAATCAAAACATTCTTCTCAATAAGGCAGCAGCAGTTGCTTCATTGATTATTCTCATTACATTCAATACCCTCTTCAATAGTCAAAAGAGACACATGAAATGTTGCAACTTCAAGATCAGAAATCAAAACATAGGCAATGGAAGCAATGGTTCATTGATTATTCTCATTACATTCAATCCAACAATGAAACCAATTCTTGACTATACTTCCAAGGAAATCCTTGGCAAGATCAAAAATACCCTCTTCAATAGTCACAAGAGACACATCAAATGTTCCACCTCCAAGATCGAAGATCAAAACATTCTTCTCACCAACAAAAGTAGCCTTCTTGTCAAGACCATAGGCAATGGCAGCAACTTGGTTCATGGATTAGGAACCATAACAACAGCATTCTTGAGTATACTTCTAAGGAATGCCTGTCTTCTGCAGCAAATTGCTCCAGAAACTATATAAGGGTATTAATTGTTGGCTTGCAAGCTATATAAGGGAGTGGGATTTCTCATTTCCATGGACATGGGGAGAATAACACAAAATTTTATAGTTCAATTTTAATTTTACTATGCATGTTGAAAATTTGTGGAATAGTTTGAAGAAACCTTCTAATTTAGGACCTATAGAGTGCAAATTTGCTAAACTTTTACTTTGTGGAATGCATAAAAAATTGTGAGATGTTAGAGACTAATGAAAAAGAAATATGGTGGAATTAGATAAGGGCCTTAGCTACAAATGGTTAGGTTTAATAAAGAATTTTACACACCAAATAACATGTAGGGTCCTCAAGACAACGATTGGGAATTCCAATTGGGATTGCATACATAAGTACCTTACCACTTTCAATTTTGGAAATTAACACTTGATAGATAACCATTTCTAGTACATTTGCAAGGCATAGAGCTATATTAAATATTGCTTCAATTATGTGTGAAAGAATATCCTATGGTAGTTCACATCACTTAATTCATCTCAACAAGAGTTAGTTGCTTTGCACAACCATGCAGACTCTCGGACCAATTACATTTAGAAAACATTAGCACTTGGGGATTCAGTTGCTTAAAATGTAAGCCATTAGACAAGCCTATGAGACAGATAATCTCAACAAAATTGATTCAGTAGATCTAATCCACTCAAACAAATGATAGATGTGAGACATAGAGGAGCCTGGCCATGGGAATCTAAGTTGTGCAAAAGAAAAGGTATTTTACTATTTTTTTAATATGTGATTTTGGAAATAGAAAATTTTGAAGATTGTTCAATGCACTACCTCTATACTAAATAATTTCTTATTTAGTAGAAAATCTCTCACAAAAAAATGCATATAAGTGAAAAATCAACACACAATCAACACACAGGAGAGAATTCCATAAAAATTGGTGAGAAAGTAAATCAGTCAATAGAAGTGAAATAGTAACACAGTATAAACAAAATTAGAAGCAACGAAACAAAAAACTTATTGGTACATTATATTCCTGACCACAACAGATCATTAGTCTGAAGAAGCTAACAAATTTGTATTCATATCATCTGTTACTGAGTAGTTGTTTGCAATTACTCTTTACAAATTTGATATAAGACAAATACACATTTAATAAAGTTTTAGATCAAAAACTCTGTGTGTAAATCCTGAGCGTGCAAAAACTAAAACTCTTGACACACAAAAATCTGGATATCGTCAGCACACTCCAAAACTAAAAACTAGAAATACTTCTACAACCTCCAACACCACAGTGATGACACACACAAAATCTGGATATCTTTAGCACACTCCAAAATTGAAAATTGGAAATACTTTTGCAACCTCAAACAAGAGAGTATTTTCAATTTCAAACAAAGAGAGTATTGCACCCTTTGTTGATTACTATAGCCTGCTACAATTTCAAACTGCAGATGGCACTATGTTGCAACTGGACTGTGAGGTTAGCAATTATTAATTTGATGGATTGATTTCATCCCTGAAATGGTATGGTTGAGTACATATATGTATGGCCAAAGAAATACACCAAAAGGTACAGTGATTAGCAGTGTCTTAGTTGTTAAAAATCTTTTTTCATTTTGCAACTTTGCAACAATAAAGTGATATCAATTCATAATAAAATCGATTAATAAAATTCAAGCTAAAGAAACTAATTCCAAATAGATTACCTGAAATGAATAGTCTCATTCAAAAAATTAGTAATCTCAATTTATGGTTTAAAAAAACTGTCATATATTTTATTATTGTTTGGCATCAAATGTTGTTCAAGAGATTTTGTTGGGTGATGAAAGCATCTTAGGTGCTACAGCTGGTGATTTTGAGGTTTTATAAAATTTATTTGGCACACATGATGCCAATAAAGTCACTGGCCTATTTTTGAGAGAATGAAGTTTAGTTGTTAAAAACCCTATTCTATTTTTGTTTATTTTTCTTAGCCTTTGATAGGGTATGATCATGTATCTTTGTTACTATTGCATACTTAAGTGTCTTGGATGTCTAATTTAGTGTGATTTTTCAACATGGGGTCATCTTCTCACTAAAGTGGGGACAAAATGTAGTAACGAAAAAAGTAGGCATTTTTCGTCACTTGGTTTGATAATTAAAACTAAATTAATGATGTCTTGGAGTGGTGTTGTAATGTGTTGTACACATTCACACTATTTTAGGACCTTTATCTAACTAAAACATGCCTTAATTGATCCTTTGCAAGGGTGTTGTAAAGTGTTGTAACACACTTTCACACTTTTCTTGGATACATATTTTCATAATTAAGCCTTATGGGCCCCTTCTGAATAAAATGGACATAATGTGTACATTGTTTAAGTGTTGTAAAGTTCTATAAAGCACTTTCAAATTTATCTAGGTGTTCATTAATTAATTTGAATAATTGGAGTAATTAACCCCCTTTAATTCAAATTTAAGCCTTAATTTTGACACCTCCCAAAGATCTATCCCGACTCTTATAATTTAATTAACAAAATATTTCATTGGGAAAAGTTTGGTCTTGGAAAAGTGTGTCAGGACCCATTTGCCCTAGATGGCAAATGGGTCCTCCCTTAATAGGACCCCCCTTTTTTAGTTGATCTGGAATGGGTTTTTGGCCCTCTTTCAATCCCCCGGGGTTAGGTCCTGGTAAACTGAGCCAGGACCCACTCGCCCAAGATGGTGAATGGGTCATCCCTTAATGAGACCCCCCTTTTTGAATTTCATTATGACGATAATTTAATAATGTTTCTTTCCAAATCTAGTGTCGGCCTTAATTCTTTGAATTTTGGGGTTAATCTCCTAATTTAGTATAAATAAGGAGTTAATTCACATTGTTTCTCCTAGAAAAATTATGTGACTTCATGAGATCAAGAGCAAAAGCATTATAGAGCATTACAAGAGCATTTATAAGGCATTTCAAGGCATATTTCAAGAGTTTATTGCAACAATTCAAGATCGTTTCATCATGTCAAGGGTTTGATGCATGCATTCATGTTGTTGAGCTAAAGAGGTGGATGTAACATTGAAGATCTATTACAAGCATTGTTTCATATCATATTCAAGGATCCAAGATCTACATTTTTTATGGCCACTACATATTCTAGTTTGTAGATTTGTTTCACAAGACAACATCCAAGGTGACATCAATTACATATTTCATACTTCATGTTTCATTTCATTATTTCATCATTTGGTTTGATTACCTACAAGGGGTTTGAATGAGGAAAAGCCCCATTCACTAACAAACAACAAGTTTTTCTACCCTTGAGTGTGTGATTGCAGATTTACAGGTTGAGCAAGATTTGGAGCAAAATTGTCAAAGTTGCAAAGTTGCAAAAAATTTCATTCAAAGTGCAAGATCACGGAAAGAGCTCGACAGAATTTCCTGTAGACTTCCAGAACTTGATAACAAGGAATGTGAGAGTGTAGACATCAAGGAACAAGACCTTGAAATTAGTTTTCTGAAACCCTAAAAGGACGCATTTGTCACTGAAGGCGAATGAGTCCTCTGTAGCTAAAAATAGCAACTTTTTGGCTAGGTACATAGCTTTTCATGCTCTAAAAACTGCCCCCATAATTTCTATAACAATTAGGGTCAAATTTTATTGTTATTTGCATCTTATTTACATAATTTGAGTGTTTAGGGTCTTAGAAAAATCAGTGGTCTATCATCTTGTTAATTCATTTTGGTGAACCCTATTTTTCACCATAAATAATATGATGCACCAC
>VDFB02372862.1:0-16695 GCA_007258455.2 Sequoia sempervirens | reverse complement strand
CTGAAGGCTCCTGAAGATCTTGAAGACTAAAGACTCTGAAGACTCTGTTTTGCTCGATAGCTCCTAAAAACTCCTGAAAGCTCCTGAGAGCTCCTAAAGACTCCTGATGAACTCCTGAAAGCTCCTGAAGAACTCAAGAGCTCAAAATAAATTAAGGTGCACATTTCATGTAAATATTGTTTTTGAAGCTATTTTCTAATTTAGTTAGACTAATTTAAAATAGGTAAATATTATGAATCTAGACATCTCCGCCACAATGTTAATTAATGATAGTAATAAATCCACTTTTAATCATTTTAAAAAGTGGCAGATTGTTGGAATAAGGAATGATGTGACATGGATAATGTCAGTAGAGGACAATGGATCTCTTCATGATTTAGTTGTCTTTTCAAAAATCCTCTCAAGTACATGATGACATTTGTAATGAATTCCGCCAAGCTTGCGAATTGAATTGCAAGTTTCAAATTGTGGTGTATGAATCATCTAGAGCAATAAAGGAAATAAATGTAAGAGATTAATGGCATGCCATGTCATTTTCAAAATTGGCTACTCCCAAATCAAGAAACAAATCATTCCACATTTTTGGTAAGTATTCAGACTGCCAGTTGAAGTCCGCTAGTGAAGTCTGCCATTTTTGACAGAGAAAGATGGGGAATAAGAGAAATTCTGAACCAGAGAACTTCAATCTTGATTCAGAGACCAGAAGATTGTTAGAAGAAGCTGGGTGGCTAAATTTTGTGATGCAGTATGAAGGCTTTCAACCAAAAATGGTTATGGAATTTGTGACAAATTTCAACGTGAATATCCCTTTAGGTAGGAATTATGAAATAATAGAGTCACACAAAATTATAGTAATTTTAATTTAAAATGAAGGAAAACTAGTTAACAAAGGCTAAGTTAAGTTTGAGAAATTGGTGGTTGCATTTCACCAGGAGCTAGAAAGAAGGCCAGAGATACAAATGCACAAGGGAGATCAGTGTGGCATAGCTCGTAATAGTTTGGACGAGCCATGGAGGACTGATGCATCTTGGTTTATGAAATTATTCATCTATGATGGGCAGTATGGTACGATGTTGGGTCCAGGAATGCGGTTTTTAATACATTTAAGGTATGGTTAGACAAATCCTTCAGTTAGGATAAATTTTCCAGCATTCTTATTTCAGAAAATTTCTTCCATGATTTTGAGAGTGAAATCTAGGGGGGAATCTTCTTTGAAATACCAAGGGTTGATACATTTGATAATTAAATACCATTTCTTAAAAAAAGAAACTGGGAAGCAGGGCTGGTTAGAATTTTTGTCTGTGCCTATAGGAAAGCAAAAAGGGAGACCCACAAGGGGACCCTCAGCCAAAAATACAAAAATAGAGGAAGGAGAATCTTCCAAGAAAAGGGGAAAGAGAAAATTAAGAAAATTTCCAGAGATATCTAGGGTAACCCGTATTAGATCAAAAAGGAGACAAAAAGTACATGAGGAAAACCCTAGTCATGCTGAAACTGTTGTGTCCACTCCTGATGATGCACCCATAAGTCAAACCCCTATTTCTGGAAGCCCTGTTAAATCCCCTAAACATGAAGATACCCGTACCCCTGTACCATCTCCTGAGAGACCTCAAAGTCCCCTTGAAAACCCAATGCCGACTCCTGAAGACAACCCTATTTTTGAAGTATACGACTTTGTTGAAGAGTTTGGCGTACAATCTGAAGAGAAAGAGGCCTCTGAAGAATTTGAACAAGAAGAGACTATAAAATACCCTATACCTTCCCCACAACATGTGAAGAGAAAAGGGAAAGAACCTTTAATTGAAGAAGGACCCCACAAAGCATTGAATACAGAGGAATTAGAAATTGAAGAATTACTAAGAACAATGAAAATGTCTCGTTTAGAGGCTGAATTAGAACAAGAAAGAAGAAATGTGCAATTCTTTGAAGAAAATTTGAGAAGAAAAGAAGAAGAATTGCAGCAATTGGCCTGCAAAAATCAAGCAATGGAAAGGAAAGTTGAGAAAAATGATGCAAGGATCAGAGAACAGTTAAGTAAAATAGAGGATACCCTGTAACAAGCTAGTGTGCAAGCATTAGTAAGTGCTGATGAAATTTCAAGATTAAAGGAAGAGTTGCAACAGAAAGAAGAAGAATTAAAGCAACAATCCATGCGGTTCTATGCATAAGAAGCCTCTACTTCCACTGCTCCTCTACACAGCCTTGCATTACCTTTCGTTATCCCTCATATTCCTCCCACTCCTCTAGTACAACCAACTCTAGTTCAGTCAGGATACCATTCTTTAGCTATTTTTAAATATAAGGAAGAAAACAAAGTGTTAAAAGAATAGATACAAAATTTAGAAAAAGAAAAGAATGAGACTGAGAGAAGACTTGAACAGGTGGCAGAAGTCAGTTCTGCCATGCTTTCCATGAGAAGACCAGCTGCAACATATTCTCTATTTCTTAAAGAATTTTTTTTGGAATGGAAATTAAATCAGTTAATATTGAAAAGGAGTCTATATTACAATGAAGATCATGATTTCCTTAATGATTACTTCAATAGCCACCCTGACATTTAGAATTTAATGTGTGAATTTTACCAACATGGGTTTTTAATGGGGGACAATGATGACACAATGCTGAATATATATGTTGGAGAGCTTCAGATAAGATCATTTGTTTCTTTAATGCAAAACCAGGTGGATTGGTCAAATAGAATGAATAAGTACAAAGAAGCTCAAAGAAAATATGGGTTACCAATGAGACCTGAAAAACCCCATGCTGAATTATATATCAAAGTTGTAAGATCAGTGGTCAGGTTAAATAATGTTAATCCCATCTATGTCTCAAATTTGTTCGTTAGCATTGCATCATTCCAGAATGTGGAAGCAACAGTCCCACTGTTAGCACTACGGTCCTATGAAGAAAGGCACCGATTTATTCTAGAATCAGTCAGGAGAAGGGAGCCAATTAGTCTAAATAATATTAGTTGGAGTTTAGTCAGAGTCAGGCATGTTATCACTCTAATCCAACAGCAAAAAGAATTCTGGGTAGGCATGAGATTCAGAATGCCAATTATTATTATGCCAACACCAAAGCTAAAGGAAATGAAAAATATACCAGCTCTAGTAATGAGGGTGTGGTTTGAGAATTTGAGAGAAAATTATGGCTATGCACTTAATACTAGATTACCAGAACAATACAGAGAGGGTGTATTTGATTGTTGCATTTGGATGGAGGCACTAAACAGAGAAAAGGTGAACACCATAGTTCTAGATGATGATCCATGAGGCCATGGTCCAAAGCAAGTTGGGGAGAAATGATGGGAGATATAAAATACTTTCATTTAAGGCTTTTTATGTTTAAAAAGACTTGTTATTGTTAATTGACATGGTTGGCGGTAGACAATAGATTAACATATTTTCTTATTTTACTTTATGTTTAACTAATTAGCAAATATTTTGGAAGTAATAGCTTATGCTAAATGTGTTGCATTATGATGACTTTGGATGAGATAATTATGCTGCATTAATCTTTATTACCATGATTGTTGTCCTTTTTATAAGGGTTTTTTGATAGGGTTGATGAGACAATTAAAACTCTTTTATTTAATCATGACAATGACTACACCATGGAGTAGGCCCTACTTGGATGATAAGTCACTCAAAGTCTTAATCAGCTTTGCTTCACTTAGTGGAGTTGAGGAATTTTTACTTCAGTAGCTAATCGTAGTTAAGCATAGTCCTCATAGTACGCTTCAGGTTCTATTTTTTAGTTTCATTTTTGTAATCATGTGGTTAGTGCATGTAGGGTTTGTGATTAAGCCATGTTACAAGCTAATAAGGATATTTTATAAATATCCACATTTCGATCTTAGTTAGGAGTTAGATAATTTGCAATTAGAATTTTTGTAATCACAAGTAATACATTGTTCTACATTCTACTTTTGATCAATGAGAAAGGAAGTTGTCATTCCAGTCATTAAAAAGGATCTTACCTAAGGAAGAGTAGGGCCCACTCAACCTTTGGAATGATCTTATGGTATTTTTTAAGTGTTGTTATTTTCTGATTCGTTAATATTAAATCTGTAGTAGAAACTGATTTTGAATTTTTCAATCATTGAAATCATCTTCTACCTTGGTAAATGTTAAAATCAGATAATTACTTTTGTTTACAATTACATTCGAAGTTTCAGTTTATTATGGTTAAGATCGAATTGTTAGAATGGTTAGATTTATTTATTAGAAATATTGAATTGAAACATTAGAATCGTTAAAAGGTTTTTTAGATAAATTAGATTTAGATGTTGTTCGAATCGGTTAAACTTGATGTTTTTTTATTAAGTTTCATTAAAGAAATGTTAGGAATTTATGGAAGGATAGAGTTGAAGTCTATTCAGAATTTGTTCATGGAGATTAGTCTTTATGCTTTTTAGAATAATCGTCATTTTCTTTCAATTCATTCCTGCTCTTAATTTAGTGTTTACTTTCCAGCAATTAAGTTATGGATTTCTTTTGAAGCAAAATAGAATTAATTTGAATTTTGTGATTAGATTAGGAATTAAAGTAATCATTAATTGTCTCCATGAATTGGTTTAAATAGAAGTCAACAAAGTCTGAATTAAGTCAATAGGATTTTAAACTTAGAAGCTAAAATAGAATTAAATCTTAGGAATCAGTCGCTACAATTTAGCTCCTGAAGAGCTCCTGAAGAGCTCCCGAGAGCTCCTGAAAGCTCCTAAAGTAGGAAAAATGATACCTGAAGTCATTGTTTATAGTGCCAACCCCCCCAAAATAATCTGTGACAACTATCCTTATTGCATATTTCTCTAAGACACGCCCGGTTCGATAAAAGAATTAATTAAATGATGCAAGTTGTGACATCAACGACCTTTCCCATCATTTTTAGTATCGTTGTCGGGGACACTTAAACGATCTGGCTATCTAGTGAGAAGCCTTAGTGTTGATAAGGAAGAGAGATCTGAAATTGTGGATGAGATGAAACAGAGATCAATTAGGAAGGTTTCTTCAACGAAACATTGACATTAGAAGAAATCTTGATTTTAATCAAGAGGATATCTAGCAATACCGAATTGAAAATCAAGAAATTAATCAGGAAAACCCCATTGAAAATCAAGAGGAGAACATAAATCCATTTCCACAAGAAGAAATGGGAGACTAACCAGCACGTCCCCCAGCAAATATCACCTTTTCAAATCCTATCAATCTTGAAAGACAGCTTGATGAAGCCCCTATGAAAAACATTTCGCCCTTAGTTCTTCCAATATTTTGGGGAAAGATTGCAGAAGACCCTGATCAATTCCTGTTCGAATTCAAAATCTTATGTCAAACCTATGATTATTCAAATGATAATCAAAAGTTGAAACTGTTTCCTTCTACTTTGAAAGAATCAGCTTTAAGATGGTTTATGGGTTTAGGATCAGGAACCATTAGGACTTGGTAGCAGATGGAGACCGAATTCTTTGAAAAATACCAAGATTATTGTCGAGTGAGAGATAGAAAAGAGGAATTGTTTCACATAAAGCAACAAGAAGATGAAAGTCTGAAGGACTATGCTAATAGATTTCAATTTATGCATCAACGGTGCACTAATGGGTTGGATGATGAAATCAGCAAAACAATTTTCTTGAGAGGGATTGAAGATGAGTCTAGAGAGTCCTTGAACCTAATGGGAAAGGGAGACATTAACAAGCTTTCCTTGGATGACATTGTGGAGATCTGTAGAAACTACTCTAGAACTAGAGTGGGGACTCGAAACTCTAGAAGGAACAAGACTCACAACACTAATGTATCATAAGTAATGGAAGAATTGGCGAACATGAAGACTGATCTGCTACTACATCTTAACATGCAAGGAGATAAAAGAACCATAGAACCCTTGTCAATTTATTGTTCCAAATGTAGGGGAAAACATCTTTTGAGGGAATGCCCATTAAATCAGGTTGAAATATGTGAGATTTGTGAAAAACCACACCCGACCAGTTCCTGCAATCTTTTTGGCAGGAATAAAGAACAATATTAAGAAACCACCAGTGGTCGAAGAAGAACTCAATTATGTTAGCCAAAGACCTCATAACCAAGGGTATAATGCAAATCAAAGACAATATAATTCATAGTCAAACTAGAATCAAATCCCATGGAAGAACCAAAATCAATGGACCCCCCAATATCAGCCACAAGGCCCACCTACATATTGGGGACAACAAGAATGGATGAATCCCCAATGGAATCAATCCCAGTGGCATGCTAACCAGCAACCGCAATGGCAAGCAAATCAAACCTCATGGCAGCAAAATCAAAACCAATTCCAGCCATGGAAAAATAAGGGACAAAAACGACCATGGGGACAAACGCCTTTGGCACTTAATGCCCCAAATGCTTCAAATGATCAAGTGAATCAACCCCAAATGCCATCTCAACCAGTTCCAAATCCAAAAAATGCACAAACTGATACAAACAACCCAAATGTAAATACAGTAGATGTTAATGACATACAGTTGCGAAGTCGAAATGTGCAAACTGCACCACCAAAGACAATTCCAAATAGAGAGGAAGAAAACAGAGAAAAAGAGGAACAAATTGTCAAACAAGTTCCCTATCCCGAGCGATTGCATGAAGGGAAGACTAATCCTCAAACCTCATCCCCTAACTACATGAATGTAATTGATTCACAACTTCTTAGAGAGTTGAAAAAGATTAACATAAAGATACCTCTGTTACAGGAAATCAAGGATATACCCAAGATCAATTAGCTAGTAAAATCCCTTTGCATGAAGACCCCAGGAAGAAAAAAGAAAATGCCTTCAACAATTCAAGTAGGGACTAAACTTACTGATGTATTATCAGGAAGACTGCTTCCACAGAAATATAATGATCTTGGTAGCCCTGTCATAACACTAAGTATTAATGGAATTGAAATACCAAATGTCCTTATTGATTTAGGAGCTGCCATAAATGTCATTACATCTGATACAGTTGAAAAGCTAGGAATGACAACAATTCAGCCAACAACAAATGTTCTGCAGTTGGCTGATCAATCAACTACAAAACCAGAGGGTATTATAGAAGAAATCATGGTCACAATTGATACATGGGATTATCCAGTCAAATTTTTGGTTCTCAAAGCCAGAAGGAAAGATTCTGGATACCCAATCATATTAGGCAGACCATGGTTGGCTACTGCTGCAGCCTTAATAGACTGTAGATCAGGAAGCATGATAATTACAAATGGGAAAAAACAAAAAGAATTATCACTTTATCCACCTGCACAACCATCAATCAAAACAAACACTCACCTTTGGGTGGATGAGGATTTGGATTCTGAAGGTGATGGTATTGTGGAATTAGCAATGGTAACCATAATAGAACATATCCAAGAATGTGAAGAACAAGAGATCATTTTAGAAAAAGAGCAAGATGATTCTCAAACAACGTTACATGAACAACATTGTTGTCCTCTGAATACTCTTGTTGACAAATCAATAATTTCTAAAACTGACACAAAGGAGATTACAGTAGCAGGAGATAGGCCCCTTAATATCAATTCAACCTTATCCCCAACACAAGAGGAAAAATTGAAAGAAATTTTAGAAAAACACACCAGAGCGTTTGCTTGGGAATATACTGATATGAGAGGTATCCATCCTTCAATCTGTAGTCATCACATCTACACAGAAGATGTCAGACTAATAAGACAAGGACAAAGGCGAATTAATCTTGTTCTTCATGACATTGTTAAAAAAGAAATTGAGAAGTTACTTAACGTAGGATTCATATATCCAATATCTGATAGTCAGTGAGTTTCCCCACTGGTTATAGTTCCAACAAAAATGGTAAATGGTGAGTCTGCATAGACTATAGAGAATTGAATAAAGCCATGAAAAAAGACCATTTCCCATTGCCATTTATCGACCAAGTCCTAGACAACCTAGCAGGCAGCAACTACTTCTCATTTCTTGATGGCTTTAGTGGATATAACCAAATCCAAGTAGCCCCTGAAGATCAAGACAAAACTACCTTTACCTGTCCTTGGGGTACGTATGCCTATACAGTCTTACCATTTGAACTATGTAATGCACTTTCGACATTTCAAAGAGCGTTACTTGCAATATTTGCAGACTTCACCACTTCATGTGTAGAAATCTATATGGATGACTTTACAGTCCATGCTAAAACATTTGATGAAGCATTACGAAACCTAGAAAAGGTTTTACAACGCTACAAAGATCATAGGTTATCACTCAATCATGAGAAAAGTTCCATTATGATGACAGAGGGAATTGTTCTGGGACATCACATCTCAAAAGAGGGGATAAAGGTTGATCCAAAGAAAGTTGAGATCATACAAAACATTGAAATCCATAAGAACCAAACTGGAGTAAGAAGTTTTCTTGGGCATGCAGGGTATTATAGAAGATTTATAGAAGGATTTAGTAAAATTGCATCACCACTATTTACCCTGCTCAAGAAAGAAGAAGAATTTGTATGGACAAAAGATTGTCAGAAATCCTTTGAAACAATCAAGATAGCCCTAACAACTTCACCAATTATTAAAGGACCAGTTTGGGGAGAGCCTTTTCACATACATGAAGATGCATCTAATTTGGCCATTGGTGTAGTATTAGGACAACAAGATGAAAACGATGCCATGCATGCAATTTACTATGTGAGCAAAAACTTAAATCTTGCTGAAAGAAACTACACAACAACATAAAAGGAATTTTTAGCTGTAGTATATGCAATAAATAAGTTCAGACATTATATTACAGGATATAAAATCTACGTACATACAAACCATGCTGCAATCAGATATCTAATGAATAAAGCAGTGGTAGGTGGACGCATTATCAGATGGTTACTTTTATTGCAAGAATTTGATGTAACTATCATTGATAAGCGTGGAAAAGACAATGCTGTTACTGACTTTCTTTCTAGAATTGTTTTACAGGATAACCAAGAACTAGTGGATGATGCATTTCCAGACAAACACTTATTTGCTATATCAGTTCATCCACCATGGTTTGTTGATTTGGAAAATTACCTTGTTATAGGAAAATGTCCAAGTCAATTCAGTCATAAGCAAAAAAAAAGTTAATCCGTGAGAGTTCCAGATTTCAATGGATTAATGGTCTTCTATTTAAATTATGTCCTAACCATGTTTTACGCAGATATTAGTAGAATTGGAAGTTTATGATGTAGTGCATGCCTGCCATCACGAACCTAAAGGAGGACACTTCTTAGTTGTAAGAACAATTCACAAAATCTTGGGGGCTGGTTACTTTTGGCCAACAATGACAAAGGATGCAACATTATTTGTCAAACACGGGGAGGCCTACAATAGCCATGGAGATGCCGCTGCAGCCACAAATTACTCTTGAACCATTTGAAAAGTGGGGCATCGATTTTGTGGGACCAATAGATCCACCTTCAAGAGTGTAGCGATATATCCTTGTTTGTATTGATTATACAAAAAAATGGGCTGAGGTGAAGGCACTACCAGCAGCAAAAGAAGATAAAGTTGTAGACTTTCTGTACAAGAAAATTCTCCAAAGGTTTGGCGCACCTAGAGAAATTATTTCAAATCAGGGACCGCAATTTGTGTTAGCAATGATGGAAGCATTTTTACAAAGGTACCAAATAACTCACAGAAAATATTTGCCTTATCACCCACATGCGAATGGACAAGTAGAGGTCACAAATAGAGAATTAGAGAATATTCTGACAAAAATAGTTTCTTTGAAGAAAATAGATTGGGTAGATAGGCTAGATGAAGCAGTTTGGGCCTATAACACAACGTGGAAAACAATTGGGTTCTCCCCATATGAACTTGTGTATGGAAAGAAACCAGTCATGCCAATTGAATTTGAGTTGAAAACATTGAAGACAGCAGTAGAAGTTGGGATTGACCTACCAGAAGTAGAGAAAAGCAGAATTTTGCAGCTTAATAGACTTGATGAAATGAGAATGGAGGCACTTCAGCATACAGAAGTGATTCAAAAGAAAAGGAAGGAATGGCACACGATAAACATATTGTGTCTAGACAGTTCAGAGAGGGAGATTGGGCGCTATTATTTGACTCCATATTTGAAGAGTTTAAAGGAAAGTTCCATACCAGATGGTTAGGACCCTATGAGATACAACAAGTGTTCGAGAATGGAGTTGTCTAGTTAGTTCCAATTGATGGAGAGAAAAGAGTTATGTTGGTCAATGGTCATCGACTGAAAACTTACCATAAGCCAGCAACAAAGGAGGAATTTCTGGATGAAGTGCAACACATAATTGAACATTTTCTCATGGAAGATATCTCTTCCATGAGAGAAGATCTTTGAACCTTTGAAGAAGGCACAAATAAACAAGGTAAATTGAAAACCAACAAATGGTGGTTTACCTTTAGAAAAATGGAAGTAAATTGAAAACCAACAAATGGCGGTTTACTTTTGGTAAAATAAATAAATAAATAAAATGATGATTGAAAACCAGAAATGGCGGTCTATCTAAGTTAACTTCTGAAAGCTCCTAAAGGCTCCTAAAGAGCCCCTCAAAAGCTCCTAAAGATCTTGAAGACTGAAGACTCTGAAGACTCCGTTTTTGCTCGATAGCTTTTAAAAGCTCCTGAATCCTAAAATTCGAAGCTCCTAAGAGTTCCTGAAGACTCCTGATGAACTCTTGAAGGCTCCTGAAGAACATTAAGGTGCACATTTAATGTGAATATTGTTTTTGAAATTATTTTCTAAAGTAGTTAGACTAATTTAAAATAGGTAAATATTTATGAATCTAGACATCTTCATCACAATGTTAATTAATGATAGTAATAAATCCACTTTTAATCATTCAAAAAGTGACAGATTGTCAGAATAAGGAATGATGTGACATGGATGATGTCAGTTGAGGACAATGTTGATGGTGTTTTACGCACAACAACAACTTCCAGACGAAAATGATATTCTATCTCTCTTGAAAGATAATCTTCAACAATAAATTGCTGAAAATCACCCCAAGGTCTCTCGGGTGTCAGGTCATGACAATGCATAAACAACTCAGATAATATGTGAAAATGCTGGTAATCACAATCGAACCTTACTACAAGCAAACTGTACCTTTCTAATTTATCAAATTGTGCAATATGATGATCTCAAATCCTAAATCTAACCAGATGATAAAGAAATAGAAAAAGATAAAGGGTGCACAGATATGATAAGATCTAAACTATTTCTAGAATGAACAATGCAAATGACAGATATCTGGAATGGACCAATCTCAAATAACCAATTCTTGATCAACCCACAATGCAATATCACAAGAACGGTGCAATCTTCTAAGGTATATAGATTTTAAAATCATAGATATTTATCCACAATCGAACTAAGCACAAAATAGATATATGGTCCAGGTTGACTTCACCAGCCTACTACAATCAGATAGTTACTGGGAGTATAGACCAGAGATTGCTACAAACATTCCAAATATAAAATCATGTACATCACTCACCAAACTAATCCAACTCTAAAACACTAAATCATAAATCTTTAAGCAATTTGAAAGATGAAACAAAAGGAACCATGCAAGATAAACTAACACAAGAGATTTCACTAGGAAAACCACAATGTCTTCAATTGTATTAGATCACCAAAATGCTGCAACAATTCCACTGTTTTGTTACAATATTTGCTTCAAGAAATTGACTACTACTTCTACTACAAAATGCTCTAGCTCTTTGGTCTAACTTGTCTCTATTATTTTTCTAGCCCTTCACAATGAGGCAAGAATGCCCTTTATAGCAAATTCTTAAAAAATGTCGGCCCAGCCAAACATTTACAAAATAAAACAGCCAAAACAAGTCGGCCTTAGGAATTTCAAAATTAGGCACACATTAAATGCCGATACATCATCAAGGTCGGCCTAGACACACTCCCCAATGTAGCCCCGATCAACATATGCCCTATAATAATAGGGAAGCACAAATCTTCAAAATGGGAATTAACTACCGCCTCCCTTATCCTTACTCTGGGCCAATGATCCCTGAACCTTCAAAAATACTTTATCTAGCTCAGTGACAAGTGGCAAGGGAAAGATCCTAAGCCAACATTCAATGGAGCCAATCTCCTCTTTTGACTGTTCAACAGTTTTATTCCAATCATCTTTGTGGGCTTGATACTTATCCATCACTGCCAAATAGGTTGATGCATCATCCAACTGGTGCCCTGTTATGACATTCTCAGAATCTGGGGTGTATACATAATGCCACCATTCCCTTAGTTGTTCCAAGTTCATATACTTAGGGGCAATTTACCTCCTGCCAGTCATGATCTCAAAAACTGCAATACACCCCTCATAGACACCAGTTAAATCACCATCTATTAATTTCTTTCGTTTCTGAATCTTCTTCATGGCCTTCTGCCTAATCTGCAAAGCCTCAAACCATTCCCAAGGTTCACTAAGTCTAGAGGAAGGAAGAATCCCATCCACAGCCAACTGATCCTTTCCATATTCCATGATCACTCTGGATTTCTGCAACAAAAGGTCAATATCTTCCATGTCCTGGGATAACACATGCTCCAACAAATCCTTGGCTCTGACTGCATCTTTTCCAACTGAAAGGACATCCTCTATTACATTATCTCCTTTTACTTGCACATCCTTCAACCAATCCACTGCAGTCTGGGTAGAAGTCTTCATCTTCTCAATCTCGGAAATAGTTTCCTTGGGCAAGAAACCAGGAGTAACAAAGGAAGAGGGGTGGAGAGATTGCAGAGGTTTCATTACATCTTCTAGACACTTCTTGAGCCTCTCATTTTCCTTTTTAAGCTCATGTTTTGACTAAGTCTCTTTCCTTAATCTGCCAACTATTACTGCACTAGACCCTTCATAGTCTTCAATATCCTGTTCCAAAGAGGCTGGTCCAAGGTTGAAAGTCTACACATTGTAGTCCTTACCAGTGACCTCTTCTTTACTCTTATCTGCAGCAGGGGTGGCAATGTGGATAACTCTGTTATTTGCCTCATCCCTTTCTATCCTTGAAACTATCTTAGCCACCTTTTTCTTCTTCCCTTTGCAAGTCTTGGATAACATCTCATCCCAATCCAGAGGAGTGTCTTCAACAACAACCTGTTTCTTTCTTGTGATCTCTTTTTCTAACCAATCCGGGACAGCAGGTTCCACCCGGATTTCATCTGTCTTTACCTCTTCATGTTTTTCTGGTGTTTCATCTTTTCCTTTTTCAGGAGACTGTTCACCTTGATCACCTATTTCAATCTCTTCTTGCATCGGTGATGGAGTTCTAACGGGGATATTCTCCTTTTCAGGTGATTTGTTGCCCTTGCTATTCTCCAGAGAATCTTCATATTGCACCAATGGAGAAGGATGCTTCTCCATCTCTTCAACTTCAAGGTTGTCCGCTGCACCAAAGAGTTCTCCCTCCTTGAAAGGTTCTGCGTCTCCACTAATTTCTTGTTCTTGACGGGCTGTTTCCTGCTCAGGTACACTTGGCGAAGGGGAAGTAGCCCTAGGCTGCTCCACAACTGGTGACTTTGGAGGAGGATCCATCTTTTGCACAGTTTCCTTAGGGGATGGAGTCCTTGATCTCCTCAAATAAACCTTTGTCTTTTCCCCTGAACTCTCCACATCAACAATCGGAGTCTCATCCTTGGAGGTATCCTGACCTTTCTTCTTTGAAACCCTAGTTGTCCTTGTCTTCTTTGGCGGTGGGGGAGCCCTTCTTCTTCTGCTTTTTCAACTTCTTCCTCAAAGGACTTGCCTATTTTCAAGGCTCGGCTTCTTTTCTTTCCTTTTGGTTTTCTTTTCTGTTCTGGCTCACTTTCTTTAGGGCCTCTGATTTTGATTTTAAAGGGTGAGCTCCTTTTAGTTTTCCCTTTGGGGTCATCTTCCCCGGATTCTTCTGAAGTGGACATGGGATTGAGATTTCCCATCAAATTAAAGGTACAGGATACCTTCTCACTTTCCAACTCCCAAACCTTATGCTTCAACCATGAAGTAGTAAATTTCATAACAGGGACCATTAGGTCCTCTAACTCAGTTATCTCATCATCATTCCAGCTTATTTCTCCAATTGATCTATCCTTAACAGACTCATAGGCATGATCCTGCACCAGGTTTCCATCATCCTCTAGCTGGTCCAGGATTAATTTAACATTGTATTGCCTAATCACATCAACAGGAAGCCTAGAGTACCTTTTCTTCCTTGCCTCAAAATCATCTTTGATATTGGCCCAATAGTCTTCTAGGTCATCCTTGTGGCGGTATTCTTTGGTAGCCTTCTTCTGTGCTTCCCCGGTGATATCAAAATTTGTTCTTTTGGAGTGGAAGGAAAAACCATGAGCTGCCAATTCATCGCCTGCTACGTATGCTGATTGAATGGAAGGGCACATCTCTGCTACACCAATTCCAAGAGGAAATCCCCACCAAAACCTGTTTTATGCTTTTTCCTTTTGACAATTGCATCAAATTCACATATATGTCTAACAACTTCCAATAATACAATATGATCAGTAGGGTACCTAGGTAACCTGTATGGAGCAGCCGGGCATCCATCAATTCTGATGTAAGAGAAGGTAGGAAACTGATTGAACTAGGCTCCATATTTCTTTATCAATTCCTTCGCTCCATCTAACAGTCTCACATGCTCTGCATTTTGAAGCATCCTAGTGATATGCATTGTGAATGCATCATTGGCCCTTCTGTAGTTCTGATGTCCTAGGTGTAATTCTGGGTATATCTCATAGACTATATCCTGTCCAAATGTCCCCTATGGACTCAAACCCCTGTACGGGTAAAATCTAGCTAACACATACACCACATAGGAAGACATGGTGAAATTCTTTGTTTCCAGGACATCTCTTAATTGCTTATCAATCACAACACTAATAAGTCCTGCCCAATGGTAATTAGTACCCTGCTCAATCTTGTTAATCACATGGACCATCCAATTTTCTAGCACACTAGCACTCTTCAATCCTGCTACTCTGCTTAAGAATGTGATTGCATCATAAATATCTTATCTGAATTTAATCCTATGCAATTGCTTGGGCAGTTTGGAGTAGTGTGACTTTGAATTTTCCAACCAAGAATTAATCATCTGCTGAGCTTTGGTGGGCTCATTCTCATAATATGTTTTGGCCAAGTCCATGTTCAGGGCACACACAGAAGGAAAATCTGCCATGTCGAAAGTTTGAGCAATGGAAACAGGATTGAAATTTGCCAAGACTCTTCCCTCGGTACTCACAACCCTTTGTGTGTCGAAGTCGTATTGCCGGGCACACTCAAGTATTAACTCATAGCACTGGATTGCAGGAGGGAACCTTGCCACATGGACTAGTCCGGACTTCATCATTCCTTGTCTTAAGACTGACAGATCCTTCTGAGCTATTCTCTCTTTGAACTCCTCGTATCTCCATGCTCCAACATTGGTGTCTGAAACCTCAGACCACATAGAAGATATCTTGCTTTCGGGTAACTGACTCTTGGTATCCAATCTTAGTCTTTCTGCCTCTGAAATGGAGGACCCCTCCATATCTCCCTTAGATTTTCCTGCAGCAGACTTGCTTGATTCGGCCTGCATTTACAAAAGGACGTCATGAGTATCCAATTATCATACATATTCCAATCCAAAGGTTAGCATAAAATCATATAAAGCCATTGAGATCCATCACAAATCATCAATCCCTGAAAATCCGAAAAAATAAAGCAATCCGGGAAAACAAGGTAAACCGGGAAAATCCAGTCGGGGCAAAATTTCAGAGAAATCCGACCCGGACGGATTCCTGCTACCAAGAAACCATGCACCAAATAGATCGTTAGTACTTATAAGATTATCATGAAATTCACCCATTAGCAACAAGAAATCAACGTTTAGCCTTTACCCCATTAGTCCCAGCCTCGAGAATCGAAAGGATGAAATCAGGCAGGAAAACCGGAAAAATCTGGGTAGGACGAATTTCCGCAGACAGTTTGAGACTCCAAAATTTTCCATACTCCGCGAAATTGGCCGAAACCGGGAAAATCCAGGTGCGCAAGAATTCTGCGAACACCTCGGAAACCCGACGACTGTTAACACGCGAACCATTAATCGAACGATCATGCAAACTTCTCTACTTGGATTCTAATGGTCCCAAAATTGACGCCAGCCAACAAAATTTGGAATGCACTTGAAGTTGAATTTCAAAAGACCTCTGAATAACTATTCCTCAAGTCGAAACAATGATGCCCTAAATCCCATAACCAGACCCTCGCCATGAAAGCCCAGGTAAGCTTAAAATTTCAAAGAACACTATCATTGAGACGATCCATCGAAGCACACAGGGACTTCTTAAGATATGAGCAGGTTGGGCCGAACATAGATCAAGAGATCGTAAATAACCCCACTAAACCTTGCTAAACCGGACAAATGAACCGAAACCCTAATCCTCACAAAAAAAAGTGAATGGCACGCCTAGGAGGCAAAGTCCTACCCAGACGTAACTACAAAGATGCATCCAACGCTCAATTGATAAACAAAAACATGCACAGTGGAAGTGACGAAACTGTGAAAAGATGGGTCAAGCCCTAACTTTATAAATACAAAGTCATAATCCAAGCAAAGGCCAACCCAAAAATGGCTACCAATCGACCTAGAAAGATTCAATTATCGCACAAACAGATGGAAGGGCTAACCGCGACTTACCATGGATCAATATGGATG
>VDFB02372861.1:0-62989 GCA_007258455.2 Sequoia sempervirens | reverse complement strand
AGCCATGAACTATGCTTTTTGAGAATTGAGAGGAAAATGTATCATTATTTACATCGACGACCTTACATTATTTTCTAAAGATAGAAGAGATCACGTTTGAGATCTCAGAGCAATATTACAAAAGTGTGAAACTTATGGAGTTTCACTAAATCCTAAAAAAATTATTTTTGGGGTGATTGGAGGAAAGTTACTAGGACATATAATTTCTGAACATGGTATTTCAATTGAACTAGACAGAGTGAATGCATTACTCAAATTACAGCCCCTGGGAAGTAGAAAAGAATTGAAGTCATATTTCGGTAAGAATAACTTTTTTTTCAAATATTTATTACAAGATTTTCCAAAAGAGTGAAGCCACTCAATGATATGTTAAAGAAAGATTCCAAAATAGAGTGGATGAATGAAGTTAAGATCATCTTCGAGACTATAAAGACTGTAATCACAAAAGCACCAATATTGGTAAGTCCAAATTATATTAAACCTTTTTATTTTTACTCATTCACTTCTGGTCACACTTGTGCAATAGTATTAAAATAGAAAGGAAAAATAAAGAAGAAAAACCAATTTATTTGATGAGTGCTCCATTCAAGGAAGCAGAATTGAGATACACAGATGTTGAAAAACAATCCTTTGCTTTGGTCAAAGATGTACGCAAGTTCAAACATTACATCCTCAGAAGTATAGTTAAAGCCATTGTCCTAGATTCGATTGTCAAAATGTTAACACAGAGTGAGCACAAAGAAAAGAGAGCTAAATGGGTTACAATTTTATTGGAATATGATTTAGACATCATACCCATGAGGTTGGTTCGGGGACAAGCTTTAGTTAAATCTATTGCAGAAATAGATCCCCAAATCTCAAGTCAACAATATGAATTGGATGAAAAAGAACAAGAAGATTGGTATTCAAATATTTGGCATTATTTGGTCAGCCACACTTGCCCTGATCATATGCAAAGGAATCAAAGAAGAGTCATCAAGATAAAATAAAAAAGTTACATGATTAACGGAGGAGTTCTATTCAAAATAAATCATGAAGGAATCTATTTAAGATGCTTAAATATAAGAAAAGTTGATAAAGTGTTGCAGGAACTACATGATAGATTTGGAATAGCTCATCGAGCACCTTTAGCTACTGCACACCTCATTTTAAGAGCGGGCTACTACTATCCCACGATCTTTAAAGATACTTATGAACATATTAAACACTATCATACATGCCAAACAATGTCAGATAAAGGAATATTCAATACTCAACCATTGCATCCGGTGATGGAGATGCATCCCTTTTCACAATGGGGATAACTTTATTGGAAACATCAATCCTCCATCTTCTATTGGTCATCGATTCATATTAAGTGCTACAAACTATTGTACGTGATGGACAAAGGCATGCCCCAACAAGCAATGCACTATAGACGTGGTCATAAATTTTTTGGAAGAAAACATTATCACCAAGTTTGGAATGCCATACACATTGGTATGTGATAATGGCCCTGCTTTTGAAATTTTCTAATTGGGAATTTGAATTTGGAATAACATTAAAATTTTCATCTAATTATTATTTATAGGGAAATGGATTAGTTGAATTATCAAATAAGAATTTGTTGGATATAATTAGAAAATTGATTGAAAAGAACCCTAGGGAATGTCATTCCTTATTTAAATTCTCCCTTTGGGTAGATCGTACTAGGATGAAAGTTGCATTAGGGAATTCTCCTTATCATTTAGTCTATGGGGTAGATCTTATACTACCAATAAACTTAAAAATCCCTACCTAGCAGTTTGCACAAGAATATATTGGATTAGATGATCAAACAGAAGCTCAATTGTTGCAATTGATGCATTTAGATGAGAAACATACTCAATCCATAGATCGTTTTGACATCAATCTATAGTGAAAAGATGGTTCGATAAGTGTGCCAAATTAAAGACTTTCAGAATATTCAATTTGGTCTTATATTGGAATAAAGCTCATGAATGTAAAAGTGAACATGGTAAGTTTGATAGATTATGGATAGGCCCATACCAAATTTCTGAAATATTGGGTGATAACACTTATAGATTAAAGTATTTAACTGTCAAAGATATTCCATTGCCTGTGAATGGGCAATTTCTAAAGCATTATTTCCAGTCATAGACAAATAGGTTTTTTGTAAATAGTTTTTTTTTTAAATAGTTTTTTGTAAAAAGTTTTGTAAATAGTCTCTTTTATTTGGTTTTCTTTTCTTTTGTTTGTTTGTTTTTTTTTTCTTTTTTCTTTTTGGGTTTTATGTCATTTGACTTTACATTAATTGGCAACCTTTGAAGGTCTACAAGTCAATAGACTGTCAACTCCAAAACTTTAATCTCTATTTTGACACAAAATAGTTTTTCATTTATAAATTGTTCGAGAATTGTTCAATTTTATATACTCTAATTAGCATGAATCATTCAGTGGATGTTGAGCTACATACGAATACATTTAAATCATTCTACTGAAATTTGGGATAACAGTTGTTTGCATTAATTGAAAAATCAAAAGACTACCTTTTCTACCACTGTAATTCCCAACCTAATAGCGGGCTTCAATGCTTGCAAGTTGATAAAGGAGCTATTATTGCAATATCAAAAGTGAAAAATGAGCTATCATTGCTATATTCTAAAAAAAAAAGTGATATCAACTCTTTAGCATATCCAAATAACTCTATCGGGGCTATGGACATCTGATTGACAGTAGAGCTATGTTTGGGGGAATTAAAGAGATAACCTTATTGGGGCTATGGACGCTTGATTGAAAAAAAGGCTCTATCCCTAGTTGGATTAAAAGGAATTGTAATATTATGTAGATTAATGAAAATGGTTGCTATTTCTAAGTTTATTGTAGCGGAAATAATCAATTGCACACACATGAGATCAGTAATACTTAATTTTGCATGCTAACTGAAGTAAAATTTGAAGATGGAACAAGGATCCCATGATTTATAACTAGAATACTAAAGAAAGTTGGAACATTGATGTTAGATCTAGAATTGACTTTCTATTTTTTTGTTTTGTTTTGTTGTTGCTAGTTGTTGAGTGGTCTCACAACATGCCCCATTTTTCCCCTTTGCAAAATGTGGACCCCCTTTTTTATTTTTTCCTTTCTTTTTTGTTTTTTTTTTGCTTGCTTCAGCATTGTTTTGATGCTTAGTTGGTTGTTGGTTTTTATCTCTCATTTTCACTTGGCCTTTTGTGTTATAACCTTTTGTTTTCCTAGTTTTGATGTTTCAGTATGCTCTCAATGTTTAGTCTATTACTAGAAACCAAAATCCCAGAATTCAGCGTCAAGCCAAAAGAGTTTGTATCTTCAAAAGATTCTAGCTTTGCTTGGTATTTCATTGATCAAAAATTATAATCCCAATAATCTCCTCTTTTACTGAAGTCTAGTTTATTATTATTATTATTATTATTATTTGTAAAAGTCGGAAATCAAAAAGTTTGATTTGAAATTTCATCAAGTTTATCTTTCAATTTTAGTTTCCAATTTTCTCTTTCCCTAGAAGGTATTTCTCAGATCTCGATGTTCTCTAATCCTTTTGAAAGAAATACCAAAAGCCTCAACCCCGGTGATCATCAATCAATCACATATCATTAATGACATATACCTTGCAAAGAATTAGTGTGACATCCAATTGCCACGTATAATCACTATGTCGTCTTTTTTCTCAAATAGCGAGCCAACACAAAAATCTAGGTGTTCGTGATTTGAACCATAATCTATAATGTTTGCACCTTTATTCTAGGAATTAATGTGAAATAATAGGTAATTAATGATGGTGGTGAACTACCTATGTACTTAGCACCACCTCAAGCATGCAGTTGCTTTTGCAACACTTCGCTTTGCGTCATATTGCAAATTTACTAAGGACATTGAATTAATGAAATGACATTGGCATGCAAAGAGATGTAAAATTTTGAGAAACTAAGTCGCAACAACCAAGGGTTTTGAAGTTTCATTTTGAAGAATCATAATTTTTAACCAACCAGGTATGTTTTGAATAACTGATACTTTGCTAAGAGTTTCTCAAGCTAGAAAATATCGATAATGGTATTTTTCCCACTCTAAAATTGAAATGTTAATCTTTCTCTGAGTTGTTAAATTTAATCAAAAAATGAATTGAAAATTTTATGAAATATAAGTTTTTGGTTAAATTTAACCCTAACTTGCACACAAGATGAATATTTTGAAAATTATAGAGCACATTATATCTAAAATGAGCACTTTTGATGCAAGAGAAGAAGATGAATTCAAGTATTGCAATTCACAAGTAGTACCCATTAATATAGTGGTTACAGACACCTACATGGGATGGTCTTCCAACATTGAAATCCATTCACGAGTGTCATAAGAGAATGATACCCAATGTTCCAAAAATGTCATATCAAATGGGTTACTTCCTGTAGGAGGGTTTCTACTAGAAATGGAAGCTCCTAAATTAGTTATGCAATGCATAAATCATTACAAGCCAGCTAAGAGGATTGTTGAGAAAGAGGGAAGAATTTATGCAGACCTATCACAGAAAGGAATCATGTGTACATTCGGTCTCCCCTCCTACACATAGATGTTCAATGTTGACCTAAAATCCAACACCAAGACATATTAGAGCATTGAGGAGCGTAATAGAGAAATTATGAGCACCCAATGGTGCCAACAACCAATTACACTACAAACCAAGGTAATTCAAAGGTCTATGTTTAAACAAGAAATGAAAGACATTATAACTCTATTAAGTAGAGTAGCTAGTTTGAGAGATGCAAGAAAATTCAAACACTGGATGTTTGTGATAATATCTTGTATGATAGAGGGTCCTATGGAGTTGCATTGGGGAAAATTGATAAGTGATAGACTACGTGAACAAATTACTACATTCCCCAAAATCATATGCTTCTGCATGTCATCATATGTTATTTACTCTTGTGTTATGAGAGCCAGTAAACAAGGGTTAAAATAGATTGGTGTTATGGGCATGCAAGTTGGCAGTGGCTTGATATATGCACATTTACCCCAAATCACCATCCATGGGTGTAAATATGATTAAATTCAATGATTTGTTCTCCATGAAACTGGTGAGAAAAATGGAAGGTGATAAATCTAAAAGACTATCCCTAGAAGCACAAAGTTCCATTCAGCCTTTGGGATGCTGGTTCATATAGTTCCCAACTTACTCCTACATTAGAGTGGAGGGGTTTGATTGACACCAATTCATGTTGCCCAGGTATCCTACAGATAAAATTATTTTATTGGAATTAGTGGGATAGTTAAAACCATCTCAGGCTCTTTATAGCCATGCTCGCAGAAAATCCTCCTTTAAATTTCCCATCACAATAGGAAATTATAAGTGCAGTGCAATTAGAGTAACAAATTTGTGTGAAGAAGAGTTGACGACCTACCATTTTGAAGAATTTCCACTCTAGAGAGTGTACTATGATATTGAAGGAAATATTGCTAAAAATATAGCTAGTTTTCATGCTCATGTGTCTCCTTTAGAAGATTATTGGCTTAACTATGAAGACAAGCACATGGTACAAAGAAGAAAGTATGGAATAATTCCTTTAGGATTTGCTTGAATGCTCAAGCTTTATGAGATCCCAGACCAATTGGAAGAAGATGATGTTCAAGTGTTCAACTAGTTTTACAATGATGACAGGGTATATGATGAACCCGTTCCAGAACCAAGTGTTGATGATGAAGACATGACATCGATTGATGACTTTACTAGGCTAGTCCTAAGGTATACTCAACACTAGATTAATTATTTTTGCAAAAGTTTGAGAGAAAGAGGAATTGAACCCATCTTCTCCAAAGATAAAAGAAGAAAACAAAGAGATGAAACTACGTTTGAAAGTGGAGAGCCTACAAAGAAGAAAAGAAAGACTAGTAAGGTGACTCCAAGTTTTAGAATTGAAGAAAGAACCCCTGAAGCAATAAGACATGAAGTTCCCATAAAACCATCTGATAAATAGAAAGATGCAGAGATAGGTAAAGATAAATCAAACACGAGACCTAAAGGTGCATCTATTTCTACAATTAGACCCAAAACAAGAGTAACTATTGATGAAGGAATTGGAGCAATAGGGAATGTTGGTAGACAAACTAGGTTTGCATCTCAAAGGGTTGCAAAATTATTTACCTCTCCCCCTTTTGTTAATATGGCTAGTATGAAGCAAGCACTGGGTGAGACTCCTATAGCTTTAGAGGAAATTTTTGAAGAAGATGAAGCCAAAATTAAGGAAGAGGTATACAAATAGGGTGCTATGTGGGAGAAAGTGTAAGAAAAGAAGTCTAAAGACAAACCCATGGTACACTCAGTGATAGAAGAAATTTAGGATACTAGCTCTAACCCCATAAATGTTGAAGAAGAAGAGTTTATTCAAGGAACACTCGCCTCAGAGGAAAGAAACCCTAGCGTACTTGAAATGGAAACAGGGGAAACTACATAGCAGAATCCTATTGATGAAAGAGTTATTGAAGATACTCTTGATTCCCAGCCTTCTCTTGGGAATGTGCAAAATTTTAATGAACACTCGTAGGTCTTTGAAGAATCAGAGAAAGGATAGGCTGGAACTGAAATTCCAAAAGAAGTTACACAATTTGCAAGAGATGAAACTGAAAGTGAAGAGAATCCTGGTGTAGCAGTAAATGAAGAATATAATGTCAAGAGAGATGAATTATAAAATCTAGACAAATAGGAAAATATAAGTCTCCAAATAGAGGAGGTAGTGTCAGACCCTATTAACCCCAAATCTATACGAGATATTGCTAAATAAATCCCCATTTCAAAAAAGGTGGCAAGTCAAAGAAGAGAAGTTCTTGAAACAAGTAATAAATATGGACAAGGAAAGGTTATAGAGGTATAAAAAGATGATGATACACTTGATTGGTTGATCAAGGAATTAGCTTCTCCAATGGAAGTGGAAATATTACCTCTGAATCTTAATAATTTTATGCAAGAAGTACGTACTCCTAAACCTAGGAACAAAGTGAAGAAAAAACATGCCATAGAGAGGAATGAAAATGGAAATAGAACTATTTAGATAGACACTCCAAAAATTGATAAAGAAAAACATGAAATAATGCCTAAGGAGTATAAGATTACAAGTTTTAATCTTGGACACTCATCTTGGGAACGAGAATTAGAAGAAATAAAAGTAAATTTAAATGCCAATGTTTCTAGAGTACATAAATATAAACAAAAGAAAAGAGTATTGAAAGAATAGGTTGCTACCTTGGAACCCTTTATCAAGTCATTGACTTTATCTGGTCAAGAACAACCTGAACTACCCCAACATTCGATGTTGATGTCACAAGAGCAAGTGGATGCCATTGTTGTAGTTAATCATAAGATGAATATATTTGAAGAATGGATTGAATATTGGGTGAAGTAGGGAGATGAATTTATTACAGATGTAATAAGAAAGTACAAGGAAGCATATCATTATTCAAAGAAATTGAAAATATTTGAAGATGAATGCAAATTGCACCAGGAGAAGGTTATTGATGACAGGAGAAACATTGAAATTCTCATACAGTCAGATATCCAAGAGTTAATACAAAATAATGTGCTATCAGGACATGAAATCTCATTGCAAGGAAAATGGAAGAAACAACTGAAATGGGAAGGTGACATGATTATATAATGTATTGAAGGATTTGAAAGATTCACTATTAAGTGTAGAAAACTAATTAATGAAAATCAAGAATTTATAGAAATATTGACACGTCAAGGTTTTGATCCTCAAACATTAGGACAAGAGGGAAAGGAAGCTAAAGCTTTCAAGGAATGAATAGAAAGGATAAATATAGATCCTATTCAATTGTTGACGTGAGGGTTATTGACGAAATAATACAGTGCAAAAATGCTATAGTCAAATATGAAGTAGACAAAGCACAAAAAAATGACATCATACTTCAAGTAATTGAAGATTATACTTGGCTCAAGCTCACTTGGAGATCAATATGAAGAATTCCAAAAGAGCGCATACATCAAGTATTAAGGGATTTTTGAGAGGATTAGTTAAAGAAAGAAGGAAGAATCTCGAAGCCTGAGTCATAAGTGAAAATGGAAAGAATCATATACTAGATACCAGAAATATAATGAAGTTCAGTTGTTGGTTTAATTTTAAATTTGTAGGTTGATCCTAGTCTTGGTAGGTGTTTCTCATTTAGGTGTTTTGAAAGGAAGCTCGTAGCCTTGATGGATACAATGTGTTCATGTTGAAGTATGAAAAGAAGTGTTGCTATGGAAAAATTCAAAGCTTTGACTTATTCTAGAATGTTCTTGATGATAGTTGGCAGATGCCACGTGATGCATTTTAATTTTTTGTTTATGATTCTCTAGATAAAATTTTAAGTTGAACTTCTAGGTGCCTTGTTTCTATAAAAGGCCATCTCCTCCCACATTTTTATTTTAATTTTTGAATTTGTGGGTGTCGGAGGAGCAAAAAATTATTTTAAGTTTTGTTCCTTTTTCTTGTTTTCTGAACCACTTCCGCATAAAAATTTGTATGCACATGGACATTAATCGATATTAGAGCTTTATGGATAGCTACCTATCTAAGTATCTTTTGTAGCTGGTTTTGTAAGTTCATCTGAACAAGACTATATGTTGCACCATTTAAGGGTGCATACAAAACCTACTCGATGTCCATAAATGAAACCCTCTCTTTAAAAGCTTGCACCATTTTATATGTAGCTATGAAGCAATCTGGTGAAATATAAAGCAGTTTGCTTTGTTTTGATTAATTCTTTGGGGAATCCATGGAGAATAACCAGGAATTTTTTTTATTTTTCAGTATTTTTTATACTTTGTTTTAGAATAGATGTTCAATATTTTTTAAAATGTTCCAAAAAAATATAAGTGAATGGAAATAGTTTTGTTGAAAATCTTTTATTTTCCATGAAATTGTTGGATGCTTAATGCTAAATCTACTTAAGTGATAGCAAAGAATTTGTGATGTTCATGAAATATTATGTTGGATCTTTCAATTTCACAATGATATTTGATGATGAAATGAAGTTTTATGTGAAATGTTTGTAATTATTAGTAAAGCTAGATATAATTGTAGTCCCCTTGATATTAATAGCAAATATCACATCATTACCCAAGAGCGACCCTAGTGCAACCATGACCTGGTTATCGAAGACTTGGGATTGAACAGAAGTCGATCTTTTCTTTGTGAATGTAGAATTTCCCCTTAGGTTGCCTTTGTTCCATATCTTTCAAGAAGGATACATTCTTCATGGTCTTGTCTATGGATATTTTATTCGACCTATTTACTGTGAGTAAAATTGTCGTCAACATGTAGGAAATATTTTCCTTGGCCCTCAAGGTGATTTCATTCCTAATTTTTTTACTAGATTTTACATGAAAGAATAACTAGCATTTTTTTAGTGGTGAATCTTCACCAATTGGCGAATAGTTCATATCAACCAATTCAAAATTAGCAAATACATTGCAACCAACAAGGTGGTCAAATCACCTAGATTTTATGAATTATTGGTCTAATGCATTTTAGTTCACCATCAATTTATTTTATGAGGTATATATAATTAATAATTTTTTCATAACTGTTGTCATTGAAAAATGGGGTTTGAATGCTATCATATGGCTTAGGACATAAAGCACACCCATTTTCTACCTACTACATTCAATGGTAACCATAGAGATCTCAATGCAAAGGAGAAAGAGATCTTGCAAGAGAGCTATCCTAGGGGATGATTTAAAACTAATAAAAGTTTCACCACCAATTAAGAAATTTTAAAGACAAATGCAATGCAAGTTGAAATGAAAGATGTAATGCTAAACTCAAATTCAATGCAAAGCTTCACTAAATGACCTAGAAATGCAAATGAAACAAAACAAAAAGCTACAAAAAGGAATGTGTGCACCTAGAAATCTAGATATGGTTGGAAGGAGGTATGAAAAGTTGGAAAATTCTATCTTTAATGATGAGTGGGTCTCATTCACCAAGCTGGGTGAATCAATCCAAAATTTGGGTTTCTGTGTGAGAATAGGAATTTGGTAAATGGGTATCTAAAACTGCAAAATATCAAAATTGACCTAAACTGGGGCTCATTCGCCATTTCTGGTGAATTAGTCTAGTTAGGGTTTTTTGGAACTTTAAAGACTGAATCTAGCCTTCAATGTCTACTCTTTCTATGCCTCTTCATTTTTGGAATTGAAACTTTGATTTTGGGGCTATAAGTAACTTTTTTGGTGAATATTATGATCTTGTAAATGGGGAGACAACTCCAACAACTTTCTCCAAGATTTTAACCTAATCTTCAATGTTCCTTCAAGTCTTCAAAGCACCTAGATCTACAATTACACAAAGAGAGAAAAAGTGTTGATTGTTAGGGAATAGGGGTTTTCCTTGGTCAAACCCCTTGTAGGTAATTAAACCAAATGATGAGACAATGAAAGATGAATATGAAACATAAACAAAGAACATGAATCATGGACAATAATACCTTAAATGATTCCTTGTAAATGATGTCTTGTAAATATTTAACTCAACATGAAATGACCATAAAGGATGTAGATCTTGATCTTGACAATAGGAGTAGAACAATGCTTGATCTTAGATCTTCAATGCTACATCACAACACTAGCTCAATAACATGATTGATGCTTGATGTCCTTGACATGATGATGGATCTTGAATTGCTACAAAAATTGATGGAGAATTTTGCTCTTGAATACCTTAGAAATTATGTTGAATGCTCTCTTGATGCTCTTGTGAAGTCTTGGAATGCTTAACTCTTGAGTGCTTGGATTGATATCATGTAGGATTTATGAAATAATTATTTTAAAGCTCATTTATATAGTAAATCTATCTAATATCCCATGTATTAGATCCCAAAGGCCGACATACATGAAATTTGAACTTAAAACCCAATTATTGTCACTCAAAACCTTGAAAATAGGTTAAATGGGACTTATTCGCCAAGCTGAGCTAATGGGTCCTATTGCAAGAATGGAATAAGAATGAAGTGTTGTCATTGATTTCAATTGGTCAGCTAGTTATGTCAACTAGTCAGCTGGTTATCTACTAGTTTCTATTGATTGTACATGTTGGGGATATTGAGAAAATTGTATTAAAAGAAGATTCTTGGTTCTGGTGCTTGTGAACTATGATTTTTTGTGTGTGTTTTGAGTTCCAAAAGAATTAGTGTTGGTCCATAATTTCTCTTTCTTCAAGTATTGTGTTTCCTAGTTCTATTGTAGTTGCTTTTGGTATTTGGAAGCATCATGCTTAATTGATCTATGTGTTTTACATTGGTGTGTTCGACCGTGTGTCAAGCACTACTTTCGAAGTTGATGAAGCATGTTGGATGTATTATGGGTCATGATGAAGCATGTGTTTAGGTTTCCCTCATTCTAATTCCACCCTAGGATTTTTGTTGCTAACCTATTTGAATTTGAAGTTGGATGGCTGAATTTGTATCTTTTCAAAGTTGGAGATGGTATAAATAAAAAATATGCTAAGCAATGAAAATTCTACATAAGAAAAGAAGGAAGATAATTGAAAGAGTAGACATGACTTTGATGCTATTATTATTGTGTGAGAGTTGAGTGTGTGATTGTTCAGTGTGAAGCTTAACATCGAGTTTTCAAATATAGTGAGTAGAAGGCTAACTCTATCATTCATGTGAGTTGATTAGTGATTGTGGTGGAATTTTCGTTGCATTGGGATTTTTGTCTCTCTATAGAAAATCTTCTTTTTGTTCTTTTTATCTCTAAGGCAGTGAGCTCTTTGGGTTGTAGCCCTATGGGTAGTGAGTCCTTATTTTAGGAAGTGAGCCTTATCTCTGGCAATGAGCCTTTTTGTAATCAATTTTGATATTCTCTATGGTGTGAGACTATGGTTTTTCCCTCATTGGGTTTTCCATGTAAATCTAGTGTTATTTTGTTTTTGCATTTGAATTTGATGGTTAATCACTTAATTAGTTTATGTGTTAGTTCTGCTAATTGAATTTAAGGTTATAATCTGTGACAGCTAATTCACCCCCCCTCTCAATTTTCCTATCCAACAATTGGTATCAGAGCTTGGTTCCTTGGTGAAGAGCTTAACCACTTGAGGAAAGTCTAGGATGGATAACACAATGATCTTTGATTATCTGAGGTTTGATCGAAGAATATCTAGAGTATTATAGATATGATGTAGAGAAGGATTTTAAGAATGCTTACACTCCTCTTGTAAATGGTTTGAGTACACCTAAAGAAATTAAAGCACATGAAGCAAATAACAAGGCAAAGTTCATCCTAAAGAATAGTTTGGTATATTCAGAGTTGATTAAGGTTCAAAATTTGAAGATAGCTAAGGATGTCCAGGATGCTTTAAAAAGAGCACATGTTGAAGATGAAAGGGTAAAAGAGGCAAAATTATAAAATTTGGAAACACAATTTGATCTTCTCTATATGTCCGAAAATGATAATGTTAAAGCCTATGTACATAGATTGGATGAGGAAGTAGTTGGAATGCAATCTCTTAGTTCCACTATAGATGAAACCAAAATTGTAAAGAAGATTCTTACAACTCTTCCTGATACTTACAATGAAAAGGTGAGTGCTATTGAGAAGACTATATATTACAATACTTTTACTAAGGATTTTTTGTTAGGATTTTGACATCTTATGAAATGAGTAAGTTGAATCTAAGAAGTGGAGAAAAAATAGAAACTACTTTTAAATCTACAAAAATTGAAGATTTAGATGAAGATAACTTTGAAGAAATTGAGGCTAACTTTGTAAGAAGATTGAGAAAAGGTTCTGGTAAGTATGAAAGAAAAATTCCCTTTAAATTCTTTAGTTGTGGAGAAACTGGTCACTATGCTACAAAGTGTTTGAAAAGAGCTAAAAAGAATAAAAAAAGATATGAGAAAGAAAGGAAAGGAAAGAATATTAATATAGCTTACTATGTTAATGAGAATGCTAGTATTTCAGATGAAGATTCAAAATATTTGTTCTTGGTGATTAAAGATGAACCTACTTCTACTTATTCAAAAAGACAGTCAAAGGAAAGTCCTCCAGAGAAGAAGAAGGAAAAGGAGAAGGAGAAGGAGACAAATGAAGGTACAGTTATCTCTACCATACATGCTAAAAAAGAAAAGAATTTTTGGGTAGTTTATAGTGGTTTTTCACATCACATGACTGGTGACAAGGGTAATATTGTAAAACTTGAAAAATATGATGGAGGTCTAGTTATGTTTGGAGATGATACTAGTGCTAAAATATGTGGGATAGGTTCAATAAGTTTTGATGGAAAGCATCATACTAATGATGTCTAATATGTTAAGGGTTTAAGGCATAATCTATTGAGAATTTTTCAAATGTGGAGAAAAGGATGTGATCTTGTGTTTAAGGATGAGAAATGTGAGATCCAGAAAGGATCCAAAACATTGATTATTGAAAAGAAAAATGTAATAGTTCAAGAGGCTACTAGGTCAATGATTACACAAGCCAAATTACTAGAATTTTACTGGAAAGAAGCTATTCACACTGCTATATATGTATTCAATTGAGTTCAAGCAAGAAAAAATAGTACAAAGAATCCCTATGAGATATGGCACATAAAAATTTTGATAGTTAAATATTTCAAGGTATTCAGAAGCAAATGCTATATCAGAAGAGATGATGAAACACTAGGAAAGTTTGATGCAAGAAGCAATGAAGGAATATTTCTTGGTTACTCTACTAAAATTAAGCCATATAGATGTTTTAAAAAAAGATCGAGGAAGATTTTGGAAAGCTCAAATGTGAAGGTTGATGAAATAGTGAAGAATTCTATTGATATTGATGGATATGTGTCTGATGAACATGATTGTGCAAGAATAGAAGAAATTGTGGAAGAATAGGATAAAGATGAGCAGAATGAAAGAGAAGAAGATTCTATGGTAATGTCCCCTAGAACACTGAAATATGTATAGAGAAATCATTTAGAAAGTCAAATTATTGAAGACAAGACAAGAGGTGTGTTGACTAGAAGCAAAGATGTTAATGAAGTAAATTTATGCTTAATCTGAAATTGAGCCGAAGTCAGTAAAAGAAGCCTATGAAGATGAACACTATAAGAAATCAATGAAAGAAGAACCTTTGTAGATTGAAAAGAATCAAACTTGGGAATTGGTCCCAAGACCGGCAGAAAAAATATCATCAGATCAAAATGGGTATTCAGACACAAGTTGAATGAGAATAGGAAAGTTGTTAGAAACAAAGAAAAATCTTGAGAAGTATTGTTAGAATAGGTTTGGTGTCTTTGATGGTTTTTCACATCATGTGTTTCCATCAATGACAAAGGGGGAGATTGTTGCAAGAATGGAAGAGGAATGAAGTGTTGTCATTGATGTCAATTGGTCAACTGCTTATGTCAACCCACTAGTACAAAAACAAAAATAAATGACTACAAAAACTACCAAAATTTGGTCTTGTGATCAGTAGTTTGGTCATGTGACCATTAATAGTTTATTGCCAAATGACCAAATTTATGACAACCATTTTTAGTCATTTATTGGTTGTTTTGATTGATCAATTTGGTAGTATATTTACTGGTTAATTTAGTCATTTATTGTTGTTAGTTGGTCATTTATTTAGTCATGGTTTAGTCATTTATTTAGTCATTATAGTCATTTATTTAGTCATTATAGTCATTTATTTAGTCATTGTTTAGTCATTTATTTAGTCATTGTAGTCATTTTAGTCATTGTAGTCATTTATTTAGTCATTGTTTAGCCATTTATTTAGTCATGGTAGTCATTTATTTAGTCATTTATAAACTAAAATAATCATAAAACTTCAACAAATTTGCTCAAAGGATTGAAAATAATTCATTGTATATATTCAAAATGTATATAAAATATGTTACAAAGAACTCTATACATATAGTTTTGGGGTATGGATCATCGTAAAACAAAATGGCCCTTAAGTGGCAAAAATTTAGAAAAAATCATAGGCAACTTGACGTGAAATATTTGAATAAGTTATCTATATTATTTCAAAATATGTAAATAATAGAATTTGTAGAAAATTGAATGTAGTTTCTAAATACTAGGTTTATTTAAAATAAATAAAAATCTATTTGGTAAAAATTTGAAATTTCCAATGTAGTAGTAATTTAAATTTTGTGGAAAATAAGAAGTAGGTAAATCATTCCGACCACCCCTAACCATAATAAAATGATAATATTTTTGTAAGATTTTATATAAGTAGAGGACTCCATGTCCAGATGATGCATATTTTTTGTAATTTTTTCCAAGTAAATAATTAATTATGAAATTTTTATTACAACTTTTAGAAAAATATAAAAAACTCGTATGTCTGACCACCTTAACTTGGTCAAAACTTCATGAAATTTAATTTTTTTTTTTTAATCCTATAGTATGTGAAGCATAGAATGTGACGCATGTTTTGGATTCAAAAATATGATACCGCTTGAAAGTTATAGATGTTTTTCAATCAGCCTATCGATCAAAGACTTTAGTCGTAATTCTAATAGAAAATGAATAATAATTATTTATTAAATTCAAATTAAATCATAATTTATATTTTTGGAAATCTGAGAATCTCCTCTAAAAACCCTTTTCGTTTCATTAATTTTGGGTGAAAAAAAAGTCGTCAGCCACATACCCCCATAAATATTGCCACTTTTTGGCACACCATGATCCCAAGACATACCCTTTGAAGGAACAATCTTTAGCAACATGCAAACTGTTGATTTCCCCCCCTTTTCTGTCTTTTTGATTTTACCATATATACATTGCCCTTTTGACCCTTCAAGTATAACTCTTCATATTCACCAAAATAATTATGTTATCTCCTTTCACTTCATATACCTGTGAAAAATTATTGGCCCATACATTTTACAATAACAATCAAAATGACTATTAGTATTCCCCTTTCATTTTTACATTTCATCCATATATTTATTTTCACTATATTAACACAAGGTGAAATAATCACCCATCCCTTTTACAAAATTTGTGTTTTTACCTTTCACTGCATATCCACTCAAATAATTACCCACTCCTCAATAATATTACTTTATTTCAATAATCTCATTTCCCCTCCATTTATTTCCACAACACTATATTTTTTTATTTTTTTTATTTGACAGGGCACCACTGCCATCCCACACTCTCCCACAACATTGCACAACCTCATCCTGGAAGCTATGGTAATGCGAGAAACACTTGAAGTTCACTACCCTCCTATATATGGTTTGCATTGGATCTGCAGGAATGTGGGAACTTTTGCTCGTCTATTTACTACATTTACAAAATAACAAGGAAAAAAAATGGAGACAACCAGACAAAATAACAAGGAAAAAACAAGGAAAAAACATAGACTTGAGTAGGAAAAAAAGGTGAGATGATAAGTAATTTCATAGGCCTAAGTATCAAATATCAATAATCTGAATAATGAGCAGGATGACGCTGAGAAACGACCAAGCACCTTGATTTTTGAATTTTCACCCAAGTCATGAGTATTTGAAATTTGGTCCTAGCCAAGCCACCCAACTACTAGAAAAGGGCTAGCAGAGTTGGGAGCAACTACCAGTACCAATGGAGTAGGCAAGAGAGAACCCCTACATAACAATTTGGTGCCCTAGGTAGGGACCTACATGCCTAAAACTGAGTGCCAAATCCATTCATTCACACACCAACAAGATCATACTACAAGGGCATGCAAGAGGGGGAGCTTTCGACTGACAAAAACAAACACATCAGAAATATTGTCAATCAAACTAACAAAAAACATGGTAGGAAATTTTTGTCATAATAATAAAAAAAATGGCAGCAAATTTATGTCATAATAAAAAAAAATGGCACCCTTCCTTTGATGTAGAGTGTGATGGGCTTCAAAATGTCTTCATAGACACAAATCACTGATTTTGATAAATCACCAAAACACTCACAAGTTCACTTTAAAGAAACATGCTTTCAAGAGTTACAAATACACCAAAAATGTGACTTCAAGGTATCAAACTTTCTATGCACATTTAATACACCTTATACATCATTGAATTGACTTATTTAAACCAAATAAACTCCCTAAGAACACTGGTTCATTCATTTTCTCATTATTCATACTCAAAAGGCTTATTTGGCTTGTAGGAATCCACAAGGCTAAATTGGGTGTAGCTATTAAACCAGATTGAATTTCCAAAACAAAAAAACATTTTCAAGTACCCATTTTGGCCCTCTAAAATATATATAAAAAATAATAATGAGCTTGTTTCAAAAATAAATCCTCAAAAAATGATTGTCTCATTGTCCTAGAGGCCTAATTTGGCTCATATGCAAGAGGCTTCATTGGAAATAAATGCTTCAAACCACAAACCACTTTTCCAATGCTTCAAAAACCTTATAACAGGTCTTCAAATTCTATCCAAACCATCTCCAACCCTTTAACATTTCATTTGTAGCAAATCTCAACTTGTAGCTATGCCTTCATGCTCAAAATTGATGAAAAATCACTAGGGCAGCAATATAACTCATGTAACTTGACTTCCCCTTCACTTGAAAACACAACCAGAATTTAAAAAAAACCTAAAATCACCCATTCAATTGATTTACAGAGGTCTACATTGGTGGAATGGTTATTTATGCTTTTATTTTACTCTCAAACCCTTAAAATGAGGGTTTATGGACTGCCCTTAGAAAAATGGCTCTAAAAAGCTTAAAACTCAACAAAATTAACTCAAACTAGATTAATTTGAAGGATAATTCAAATCCCCATAAAACCAAACCAAAAATAAATCTTGATAGTACTATACAAACCAGTACCACACCTGAGAACAACAAGAAAATGTTAAAATCTGCAAAACAGGGTACTTTTATTCAAAATTCATTCAAGATATAATGTACTCTCTTCTTCCATGACTTCACAAGGTTATTTAATGGTGTTTATAATAGTTATCTAACTTCCCCCTCAGTTACAATCAACCAACAACCTTCCCTTTAAAAAATGACTCTTCACATTCCATTTTTTTTGCATTTTACAATTTTACATTTTTTTTGCTACAAATGACAACTTTTGCATTTTGACTTCATAGACCTCCTAGAAACCTATTAATGACTCAAAATGCATTTAAAATGGTCCAAAAATGACCTTTTTACAATCACAATATGATGAAGACTCAAATTTTACAAATTTTCCTCATGGAGGCATGAAGTTACATGGTGCCCTACACCATACACCCGGCTTGAAAAAGACCTCAAGTCCCTTTGAGGACTAAGTTGCATCAAAATTTCTTCTTCACACCTACAAACATACCTTTAGCAACCTTGTATTAGACTACTTTCTTCTTTAATCTTGTTGCACTTTTGAGATCATTCACTTACCTTTGCCAAGCACCTTCAATCACTGCATATTTTTCTCTTATCTCTGCCATTAGGTTCTCTGCCCAATAACCTCTATATTATCAAATTTCAAACCACTATCTTGATAGTATTTAATTTAGCTCTAACCTCTTTTCCAATCAAAGGACACAAGACTGTCCTTCCTATGCTTTCACCATGCTTTTCTAAGAAATCTTTCACCTTCATGGTCAATTCATCCTTGACCTTCTCTTAACCTGCTTATCATCTTTTCCAATCATTGGATCACTCTTCCAACTGACTAACATCTTCAACTTTTGTAATGGCTACAAAATCTTCAAGTTCTTTTCCTCAGACAGAGATCCATCTCCCTCATTGCTTCATCACAACCTCTCAAACCATCCATCTACCCAACAAGAGATCCCAGAAGATGCACCTACCCACTCTCTCCTAGTGGTGTAACTCTCTTTCCACCTTCTCCCTAGCTTAATCTCTATTGGAGGACAGTGATTGCATACCTCTTCCTTGTTTGTATCCAACACCTTCTCACAACTCTTTCTTGCAACTTTAAGATGGTCCACAAGCACTTGCAACCAACACACTTAACAAACCACCAAATAAACTAGATCTAATACCAATTGATGTAGATCATGGTGGGCTTCAAAAGGTCTTCATAGACACAAATCATTGATTTTGATAAATCACCAAACACTCACAAGTTCACTTCAAAGAAACATACTTTCAAGAGCTACAAATACACCAAAAATGTGACTTCAAGGTATCCAATTTCTATGCACCTTTAATACACCTTATACATCATCAAATTGACTAATTTAAACCAACTAAACTCCCTAAGAACACTAGTTCATTCATTTTCTCATTGTTCATACTCAAAAGGCTTATTTAGTTTGTAGGAATCCACAAGGCTAAATTGGCTGTAACTATATCTCCAAAAAAAAAACATATTAAAGTACCCATTTTGGCCCTTTAAAACATATCAAAAAATAAAATGAGGATTTTTTGGAAAGAAACCCTCAAAAAATAACTGGTCTGTTGTCTGAGAGGCTTAATTTGGCTCATATGTAAGAGGGTTTATTGGAAATAACTAATCCAAACCACAAAACACTTTGAAAATTCTTCAAAAAAATTATAATAGGTCTAAAAATCATATCTAAACCATCTCCAACCCTTTAACATTGAATTTTTAGCAAATCCCAACTTGTAGCTATGCCTTCATGCTCAAAATTGATGAAAATTCACTAGGGAAGCAATAGAAATCTTGTAACTTGACTTCCCATGCACTTGAAAACACAACCAACATTGAAAAAAAATCTAAAATAACCCATTCCACCAATTTAGAGAGGTCTACATCAGTGGAATGGTTATTTATGCTTTTATTTGACTCCCAAACCCTTAAAATGAGGGTTTCTAGACTGCCTTCAATAAAATGGCTCTAAAAATCTTAAAACTCAATGAAATCAACTCAAACTATATTTATTTGAAATCTAATTCAAATATATATCAAACCCAACCAAAAAGAAAGCTTGAGAGTACTGTATGGACTAGTACCACGCCTAAGAACAAGAAAATGTTCAAATCTACAAAACAGGGTACTTTTATTCAAAATTTATTCAAGATACAATGTACTCTCTTCTTCCATTCCTTCACAAGGTTCTTTAAAGGTGTTTATAATAGTTATCTAACTTCCCTTTTAGTTACAATTGACCAACAACCTTCCCTTTACAAAATGACTCTTCACATTCCATTTTTTTTGTATTTTGCATTTTTGCATTTTTTTTTGCTACAAATGACAAATTTTGCATTTTGACTTCATAGACCTCCTAGAAAGCTATTAATGACTCATATGCATTTAAAATGGTCCAAAAATAAACTTTTTACAATCACAATATGATGAAGACTCAAATTTTACAAATTTTCCTCATGGAGGCATGAAGTTACATGGTGCCATACACCATCCTTCCTTCCAAACGTCGATATTGGCTTCAACTCCCCCAAACTCTTTCTTTCATGTGCCTATCTACAAACTCTTCCTCCTTGGTATTGACCTTTCACTTCTCCAATTCCATGAGCTGTACATGAAAATAGGGTTTTGACGAGGGTTTTAAATTATGTTTATTAAAATGAAAATTACCGCCCACATTTGCCCACCAAGATTTTCCCCCTAAAAATATTTCAAAATGGAATTAAAAATAAATAAACTATGATATATCTACACAATAAATATTAAGAAATATATATATTATAATGTTATATTATATTATAATATAATGTTATATAATATATAATATAATATTATATAATATCATATTATATTATATTGTATTGCAATATAATATATTATTATTATGTTATATTATAATACCACCCACCCCCTCAATTCAAAATATATTTTTTAATTATCCACTTTAATATCATATTTGTCTAATTTTTATTTGTATGACTAATTATTTAGTCATTTTTATTTGTGTGACTAGTTATTTAGTCATTTTTATTTATGTGACTAGTCATTTTTTACTTAATGATCAAATTAGTCATTTATTTGGTCATTTATAGTTGTGTTGTAAAAAATGAGTAGAATTTAGTCATCTTTAGTTGTTGTGACTAAAATTTTTAATCACATAGTCATTTATTTTCTAAATTCTACTAGTGACGGGTTAGGTGGTTATGTAACGCCGTCGTGCAAACCCCAGAGAACACACACATAAGCGAATAATTTTTTTAAATAATAAAAGTAACATGTAACAACATTAAATCAAAAACACATAGCATAACACATAGCATTAAATCCACATGATTCTCTGGGGCACGCGAGGTTACATTGCAACCACAAAACAAATAAAGATAACGAAAACAACATAACCATTTAATTTATGAAAACCATATACAATGATACAACTGATAGCCATGATGCGAGTATGATAACATCGCATAATTACATCCATGATAAATCTTTTAACAAGATCCAAATCAAACCTAACTATTACATCATTGAAATAATATTACATTACAATTTTCTTTGATACATGAATTACATTGAATTTCCCAACATGGGGATTGATACAAGAATAATGAACATGAAGTACAACTGATCACTGGAACATCTGCACTACGGAAAGCTGAGATGACAAGACGCTGATGGGGAACCCAACGGGTGCGGAGCACGTTCCACCCAACCATGTGAATTACGAAGTAACTCACCCCCCGTGCTCAGAGGTGACGAGGAAGTGAACCCGACCATGAATGTCAAACCGACTCAACAACATGATACAGAACAAGTACAACTCAAGTATGCAATGCACAACCATCGACGTACTCAAATCACATAACAAGTTAAACCAAGAACTCATCACGATAACATGAAGTAATATCACTTAACAATCACGAATCAAATTCACAAGAATTCAAAGAAACATCACAAAGAGATAACATCCAGAAGAACCGAACCAACACCCAAAATACATTTCCAAATAAATCAGAACCAATATAAAGAACACGATTCCATAATAACTCTGAATCAACCATTCAATACACCATTCCAATAGGCAACAAGAACAAGTCAGACGGGTGTCAAGTAGGGAGGGTCATCACATAACTCTCATGGGATCCCCTGGCTCTTCCTCCAACTGAGGCGCCGGCACCCACCTATGGATTCCCTAACCCTATAATCAGAACAACAGAAAAATAACAATATCCAGAGGCAACAAGAAACAAGGACAACAAGGATGTCTAGTGGAGAGTGTCATCGCATAGCTCTCATGGGATCCCCTGGCTCCTCCTCCTAACCGAGGCGCCAACACCCATCTATGGATCACCTGGCCCTTCCTCCTACTGAGGCGCCGACACCATAGGGTAGCTAATGCGGAGCCGATAATCTCTCATGAAGACGAGACTACGACTTTGCCGACCACGGCCTACTCAGTCTATCACTAGTCTACAGTAGCCCTAATGCATAGACGAGGAATCCATTTTTTTCTTTATCTTGTATGTTTTACTACCCATCCCCCTAAATTCTATTTTTAGGTTATCACTTGTTTAACTACCCTTACGTGGGTTCCCCTGGCACTTCCTCTTACCCGAGGCGCCGGCGCCCACGAAGAGCCACTCTCCCTATGACCCCTAACAAATCTTAAATCGGCAAGGGTTGAACTAAATCATATAAAACATAGAACTCGAATCCACACACACGAGGTAATACTCCTCTCGCAACAACCCATAACAACTATCATAAGAAAACGTCCAACCCTTCCAAGCATAAATTAGAAAGCTTCAAAACCAAAAGTATAACCAAGACGAAGACAACTTCAACAATAAACCTGCCTCTGGACTAGGGTTAAAATACGACAGGGTTTCCACGGTCAACACAAAGCGATAAAGAAGAAAAATATGACATAACAGGAAAATTCACATCACAATTTACAAGGTTGCACCAGAAGTTTGTTTTCCATTCTTAGTTTAGATAACTCGATACGGTTGTCTTAATAAAGCCCACAATCACAACTAAAATCCTGTCTAACATATTTGTTTAATCAAAACAACAATTTAAACGGTACCCAATTTTAAAATATATAAAAATTATTTATCTAATAACAAAATCGATCATTTAAATTAAATACAAAATTACGTTATTAAAATATAATTAATTAATATTGAAATTTCATAATCCTAATTCCATTTTAAAATAAATAATATTAAAAAAAAATCATAATCTCGCTTTTAATAAAATACAACTATTATAAATATTTTAAAAAGAAGGTATATATATATATATATAAATATATATATATATATATTAATATATACATATATATATATATATAATTATATATATATTATATATTTATAACAAATTATAAAACATATAAAATAAATTAATAAAATAAAACAAAAAAAAAATTAAAATTAAACCAAGCAGTAAAGGCACTACCCACTGGTCGGCGGCTACAAGACGCTAGTCGTTGCACCGCATTATCGGGCCATTAAGATCGGCCAGACAGTTGGTTGGATCATATAGGGTTTATCGGTAAGGTAATGCTTCACCGCCCTTTCCCTGAACCCCCAAAAATAAATTTACATATATTTTATTTTTAAAAATTTCATTAATTTAAAAGATTTCCAAAATAGAATCTGGCACGAATTTTTGCCAGTCGATTCGACCCCACGAAAATTATTATTATTATTTTTATTTATATATATATATATATATATATACTATGAATAAAAAAAAACACAGAAAGATTAATACTCAGTTACAGAAAAAACATTATTTCAGTCACAGTACAGAAGACAGAAGGATAGTAAAAAAAAAACTATTTTATATAAAATTATATTTATATATATATATAAGATTTATATATATATATTCCATGGCCTCAAGAATAAACTTTCTTCCAAAGACAGTTATTTATATTTTCCAGAACACCAAAACACATTATCAATCTAAAAATATGCTAACTATTTTCCATCACAACATTTATTTGATGCCAAGATGAAAGAATATTTTTCATAGTTTTCACTATTCCCTAAACTTCTCTGCCTAAGGTTTTATTTCTCTTTCACCTAATATCCTAAGTTGTTTTTCCTGTTTTTGTAAATCACAAGTTTTCTATATTCACAAGAATCATTTTCTAATAACGTTTAATTTTCTTTTTTTTGAAGCAAAACAGGTAACAGAAGAGGGTACGAGAAGAGGACAACGAGAGGAACCTGGAGTCCAATGCAAATCTGAAGATGCCTGCTTTGACTCTGATGCCCTCGAACTCGATTCCAACCCTTAGTCCAGAATGAACTCACAATGGCTTGAGCAACTTCAATTTTCTGATCTTCTGTGTGTGTGTGAGAACCTCCCCAAATTCATAATAATATAAAAAATATATTGCCCTTTTTTTTTTCAAAAACTCTCCAAAAATCAAAATAAAAGAAAATCAATTATTTAAAACCTAGTTTTTTTCCCAGAGCTCTATTCCTATTGGCTCATACAGTCTTTTTTAATCTTTTATTTGTTTTCTTGCTTTAATTTCTATTTTACCACTTTCTTGCACAACACATTTTCTATTTAATTAAATAAAGTATTCTAATAATTATCCCCACCTGATAATTAATTAAAATAATTAAAATACCTTTAATATTTAATTATTATTTAATCAAAACACATGACTTTATAAAAATTAAATAAAACATTTAAATATTTTCATACAAATAAATCAACATTAAAATAACCAATTATTATCCACATTCAATTAACTAAATCACCACCTATTAAACACTCACATTAATAAAGTACGACATACACAACACAACCACAATGACGACAATTACAGAAAATAAACAATACCAGACAAACGAGACGATCTGACATCATGGGACGGAAGGACTTCATCGTCACCTCTGTATCAACATTTATCCGTTGGGTTATTTGGTGCTCGCCCTGTCCTGCCGAAGCAGGTGGAATCGAGACTTATACCTGCAATCCTGCATACAAACGAAGTTGTGTACATGTGCATATATATATATATATATAACATCAGAGCATTAAATCAAAATACTACATTGTGAGAAGGAATCGCAACATAGCAGGGCACTCGCAAACGAATGATGCTATATTGTCCTTCATCACACCTATCCTAACAATTATAATATAACTGATAATATAACATTTCTAAACTAACAATTTCATCTCATGACATAATTCATTAAATCATTTCATCATAATATAATTTTGAAAATCAACTAATATAACCAATCATACTGTCATATGAAATAATCATATCCTCAAGTGCATAAACATAATCACCAACAGTCTACTAATGAAATACAACATCATCAAACATCTACTAACCACATCAAACAATAACAGTATCATCAAATGTCAACTAACCAAATTAAACAATACTAGTACCATCAGAGTATCCAAGCAAAGCACAGCAAAATAATACGTCTAAATAGTATGAGGGGTATTACAGGTTATCTACTAATTGTTGTTGATTGTACATGTCGAGGATATTGAGAAAATTATATTAAAAGAAGGTTTTTGGTTCTGGTGCTTGTGAACTATGTTTTGTTGTGTGTTTTTTGAGGTTCAGAAGAATTGGTGTTGGTCCAAAATTTCTCTTTGTTGAAGTATCATGGTGTTTGGTTCAAGTATTGTGTTGCCCTGGTTCTATTGTAGTTGCTTTTGGCATTTGGAAGCATCGAGCTTAATTGATCCATGCATTTTACACTGGTGTGGCTGACCATGTGTCAAGCACTACTTTCAAAGTTGATGAAGCATGTTGGATGTATTATGGGTCTTGGTGAAGGGTGCGTTTAGGTTTCCCTCATTCTAATTCTACCCTAGGATGTTTGGCGCTAACCTAATTTGAATTTGAAGTTGGATGGACAACTTTGTATCTTTTCAATGTTAGAGATGGTATAAATACAGAATGTGCTAAGTGATGAAAATTGTACATATGAAAACAAGGAAGATAAGTGAAAGAGCATATGTGACTTTGATGTTATTCTTTATGTGTGAAAGTTGAGTGTGTGGTTGTTCAGTGCGAAGCTTAACGCTGAGTTTCCAGATGTAGTGAGTAGAAGGCTAACTATATCATTCATGTGAGTTGATCAATGATTGTGGTGGAATCTTCACTGCATTGGGATTGTTTTCTCCATGTAATAAATATTTTTTGTCTTCTTTGTATCTCTATGGCAGTGAGCCCTCCGGGTTGTAGCCCTATGGATAGTGAGTCCTTATTTTAGGTAGTGAGCGGTAGTGAGCGTTATCTCTGGTAGTGATCCTTTTTGTAATCAGTTTAGATATTCTTTGTAGTGTGATTTGATCCTCACTGTAGTTTTTCCCTCATTGGGTTTTCCATGTAAATTTGGTGTTATTGTGTTTGTGCATTTATATTTGATGGTTAATCTCTTAATCAGTTTACGTGTTAGTTCTTGTAATTGAATTTAAGGTTATAATCTATGGTAACTGATTTACCCCCCCTTTCATTTTTCCTATCCAATAGGTCCCACTTGGATGGGACTCATTCGACCAAAGTGGCAAATGGGTCCCACAGGGCCTATTTTGATTGCTAAAGTGTCAGGGAGTGTGTAAATTAAGTTTATATGTTGATATTATCAAGTTTTTGATTGAAATGTGCCTTGGTATGCATAATATAGGGTCTTGGGCCTATTAATGATGATATTAAGGTCATAAATGCAAGAGGGCTCAAAATTCAATGTGAAAGTGTAAATAAATATACTTTACATCATTAAATTAAGGAAAAATTGGGCCAATTTAGATTAGAAGGGCCCTAAATCCTATGTGAATGTGTAAAAAAAATTACAACACTAGATTAGGTCCAATTTGTTTATAAGCCTCCTTAATTTAATGTGAAAGTGTAAATAAATACACTTTACATCATTAAATTAAGGAAAGGTTAAGTTTATTTAGCTTAGAAGGGCCCAAAATCCCATGTGAATGTGCAGAACACATTACAACACTAGACTAGGTCCACTTAATTTACAAGCCTCCTAAATTTAATGTGAAGGTGTCAATAAATACACTTTACAACATTAAATTAGGGAAAAGTTAAGCTTATTTGGCTTAGAAGGGCTCAAAACCTAATTTGAATGTGTAAAACTCATCACAACAATAGATCAAGGTGATATCAAGTTCAATTTATCATTAATTATTCCCAAATCAAGCAAAGAAAAGGAATACTTTTTTTGTTACTACATTTAGCCCCCACTTTAGTGAGTGGATGAACTTGCTTCAAACTCACACTAAAGTAGACATTCAAGAGGGGTCCAAGTGTACCGATGCAGATGGTCTAGGATAACAAAGATTGAGGAAGTGGTCAAGCCTCTAGGATCCAAGATCCTAAGTCAAACTGACATAAGCACCAAAGGACACACACAAGATGTATAATATGCAACATCAAGATACACAAACATGCAATTTCAATGACTAAAGGAAGAAAGAAAAACAAAAGGAACAAGAAAAAATAAAAAGACATGGATCAAGCCTCGACCATTTCTCCAATGTGATGTGGATCAGATCTAAGTTGTTTGTCCAAAGATGCATGCTCAATTTGAGGCAACATAACTTCAAGCTATCTATTGGGTGACTAATCCAAGAAGGTGAAACACATACAACTGATATGCTCTCACACACACATGCAAGTGGCTAAGGAAAATTCATGCCCCGGATCAACTTCCCATCAAATCATACAAAAGTTATACCTCTTGATAACTTTGATAAGGTGCCACAAAAAAAAAAAAAAAAATCGAGCTTCATGAGACAAGCTAAACTTCGTATGCTTGGAGCTCATGAACAAACAATGAACTTTGAGCTTCATGAGGCAAGAAAATTTTTGTATGCTTGGCACTCATGAACAAACAAGATGACACCACATGCATGCAAGGTGTATTATGCAAGGTTTCCATATAATAGTTGTTGTAAATGCAAAATAGTGTAAGGTATGTTCAAAGGGTTTTTTCTTAGTTCATGCAAGGTCTCTTCTTAGGGAACATTGTGCCTTATATCTCCAAGAGAGTAAAATTCAAAGAAATATCACACTCTTGAAGGAAATCAAACCCAATGATACCACCAAGAAAAGGACGCATCACAAGAAGAAAGAAATCACATAATAAAACATGAGTTTCGATGTATTTCCCCACTTTAAGGTAGTTGCTAACACATTACTGTGATAAATTGCTATAAAGTATAAGAAGACATGAGAGATTATTCAGAAATCCCTATGCCAATTCATATGTTTCTTAATCAAACTACATCATGAATAAGTATGTCACGTGCGAGTCAACTTAAGGAATTTCATCCACATCCCAAGCTTGCTCTTATATGTACATGAAAGGTGATCAACTAGCCAAAAGAGACAATGACAAGTGATATATGAGGAAAATATTACCTAATCTATTTCCCCCACTAAGTGTAGGAAAAGGATGACCCAAAATGAAAAGAGGAACTAGGTGCTTCAATCCAAGGGAGAGCACGACAGTCCTTAAGATATAGAATTTTGTTGCCTTACATTCATTAGTAGAATGACCATGAACTCTATGATATGTATAAAATTAACTCTTGTAGTAGAATTTATTTCATTTTCTTGGAGGGAGGGATATCAAATGATCTTGGAGGAGTCTCAACAAGATACTTTCTTGATCAAATGTAGAATATGTTGCTTTATTTTGCGACAAAGATATCTCTTGCTTAGTACAAGGTGTCATACCTACACAAGACTCTTTAGATTGCGATATTTTATTTTTTTCCTTAAAGGAAGATGTTAAATCTACCAAATTCGAATTGTAAGTGTTTTGCATGATTACATTAATGTTAAGTGAGGATTTCTATGTTTCTTTCATTTATTTCAAAGGACAAAAATCAAGACCACTAGTGTCTATCAATTCAGGATGCACTACAGTTAATGAAGGTTTGTTTGATGGTTTGATTTATATCAAAGGAAAATAACCAAGACCTCAAGTTGTTTCTTGTGTGTGAGGCTCTATAGGTGTACAAATACCTTGTTCTCTAGCACCACATCCTTTTCCACTATATCCAAGTTATTTAATAAGTTTATACCCTTTTCAATAAAGTTTTTTCTTTTCTTTAGGATTCGGTTATTGTTGATAATCAACTTCATCAAAGTTTTTTGTATAGTTCTCTTCTCTATCTAAAATGGCTGAGGTGGATGCTTTTGAAAGGTTTTCCAAATTTTGTGTTGATAATACTGCTTTTTCTTTTCTATATTCAGATTCTTTGTTTATGATCTTGTATTCTCCAATGAATGTTGGTGTGAAATATAAGGAACCCTAACCATCTTCTAATAGCTCTATGACTTCTTTAATGTGTTTTTATTTTTCTTTTTGTTGCATGGGTTCTACTTGTGTAGTTGGTGTTAATGTTTTTAAAGGATTCTCCTTGTTTTTTCTCAATGTTCAAACAACTATTTGGGTTAGGGTTAGCTTCAAGTTTGTACACTATGTTGTTATAAATATACTTCATTTTATGATGAGTAGAAGGAACCCCATTCATTGCATGAATCCATGGTCTACCTAAAAGGAGATTATATGAAAGATAGTGAGGCATAACATAGATCAGTGTTTCTAATGTGGCCTTTCCAGCTATAATAGGAAAAGTGATCACACCAAGCAGTTGTTTTCTACATTGTCAAATCCTTTAATAAATAAGGATTCAAGTTGATTTTTTTATTTTTCCACACCAAGCCTATCCAAAAGGTTTACACTACACACATTAAGGGTGGAGCCACTATCAACAAGGGTTCTCTTTATCCCCATTCTTTTATATTGAGTTATTATTATGAAATATTTTTTTTTTTTTTGCACTTCCAAAGCAGGGATCTCACTTTGTTGGAAAACAATGTCAACATTTATTCCTTGAATCATGGCTGCTACGCCATTTTTTTATGCATTATAAGGGATAGGAACTTTTTGCAAAGCATTGTGAATCATGTTATGATAATAAGGGGATGCTTGAATAAGATCCCATAATGATATATTAGCATGAGTATTATTAGTTGTTTAACAAGATTGTACTCCTTTCCACTTTTTGGAGATAAACAAGGACTTGGTAAGATAGGATCAGGCAATGGGAGGGATGTTGGAGGTGTTTTTCTTGGTTGTGGATTGTTTCTAGTTTTATATGTATGAGCAATGATATTATGACTTAGTTGCTGCAAAACATTGTTCTTAGGTGGGTGAAGGATAAGTTCAGGTTTGTTTTGAGTTTGTTGTTTGTTTGATGGTGGGTAAAGAATTAGAGGATTCTTAGGATGTCCCACGGGGTATGTAGGAGGTCCAATAGTCAAGGGGGATCTAATGAAAACTTGCACATTCATGACCTCAAAATTTTTGGTTCGATGCATTTATAATAAAGGGCAATCTAGAATCACCTTTTTACCATCACCTAAGGAAGCCACACTACTATTATTGTTATTTTCTTGCACCATGATATCCTCCATAGGAGGAGAGTTGTTAGGAGAACTACAAACCAAATTTTCTTGATATTCAAGGATTGGTTCTTTCAAAATGAGCTCATCACTAGTAGGGGAATGATCAATGGTTGAATTTTCTTGCTCAATAAGGGTTTCCATAGGTGGAGAGGGACAAATAATATTCTCATGACTTTCATTGATCAGAGTATCTTCTTCACAACTAGGAGAGATACTAGGAGAAGAACAAGTATGATCGTCATGATAATTTATGATTTCATTCCTTTGTTCCCTAATGTCTTCCAAAATAGGATAGGTAGGGGAAGGATCATAAAGAGGGTTGTTATAGACCTTAAAGATTTGATCGTCTAACACCAACATATCCTCATCATTTGCAATTGCATCCTCTTCCACTAAATCATTGTCACAAAGAAAGGGGGAATGGAAATTACGTAAGGTGATGTTTAGAAATGTGTCTATGATGTCATTCTCTTGTGCTATAATATCTTCCAATGTAGGAGAGTTTATAGAAGAGGAGCTTTCAACAATGCCATGATTCTCAATGAGTGCATCTTTTAACATCAAAATACCTTTGTCACATGTAGGAGAGGTATTAGGAGAAGAGCAACTATGATCATCAGGATTGTCTATATTTTCATCTTCTTCTATCACATCATTCCCATAAATAGGAGAGATAAGAGGGGGTGTAGGTTTAAGCAAAGCGTCAACATTTTCACTCTCTTGCACTAAGAGACTCTCATAACTAGGGAATGAATTGAACAAATGGATAACATGCTTATTGACTAACTTTTTCTTTGTAGACTTCGAAAAGACCAAAACTAACATTTTTGAACAATAATGTATGCAAACTTAAAATTCAATGTAAAGATCTAGGATAAAATGATTTTTTTCAGATTTCAAACAAGGTAATTTGTTGATTACACTATGCCATGATCTAAAAATGAAATATTGTAAATGCAATTTTGGAATTAATCAATGCATGAAATGGACCAATTTAAGATAGATTTAGTGAAAAGCATATAAAAAAAGTCAACCCATTGAAACAAATAACCAATGGTAGCAAACAGAAGTGCAAAAACAAGGTTTTTGATGCTATAAAAGGAAGTTTTAGATGTGCACTGGGACTGATTCACCCAAAGGGGCAAATGAGTCCCAGTGATGGATTATTTCAAAAAAAAGATAATTTTAAGTTTTTTTTATGCTTTTTGGTTTCGGTGATTGGTGAACTAAATGAAAATGCATTTTTTAGATGTTTTTCAAAGATTTTAGATGCAAAAATCCAACCTATATGCACTTTCACTAATGCAAGACTTAGAAACCCTAGAATTCCAATTAACTAATGCAAACAAGATCTAGGAGGATGATGTAGTCTAAATTAGAATTATGATGTTCTAAATATAGGTTCACCAAAATTTTGTCATTGAAAAATTGGGTTTTAATGCTATCATATGGCTTAGGACATAGATCACATCCACTTTCCACCTACTACATTCAAGGGTAACCTTGGAGATCTTAATGCAAAGGAGAAAGAGATATTGCAATAGGGTTGTTCTAGGGGTTGATTGTAAACAAATAAGGGGCTCACCACCAAGTAAGAACTTAGAAAGACAAATGAAATGCAAGTTGAAATGAAATATGTAATGCTAAACCCCAATTCAATGCAAAGCTTCACTAAATCACTAGAAATTCAAATGAAACAAAAGAAGAAGCTACAGAAAGGAATGTGTGCACTTGCAAATATGGAGATGGCTGAAAGGAGGTCTGAAATTTTGGAAAATTGTATCTTTAATGTTGAGTGGGACTCATTCACCAAGCTAGGAAAATCAGTCCAAAATCTAGGTTTTTGTGCGAGAACAAGAATTTGGCAAATGGGTATCTAAAACTGCAAAAATCTCAAAATTGACCTAAACTGGGACTCATTCACCACTTTTGGTGAATCATCCAAGTTAAGGTTTTCTAGAACTTTAAAGGCTAAATTTGGTCTTTAATGTTTTCTCTTTTTGTGCCTCTTCATTTCTGGATCTAAAGCCTTGATTTCAGAGTTGTAGGTGAATTTTTTGGTGAAGATTATAACCTTGCAAATGGGGAGACAACTCCAAAAGCTTTCTCCAAGCTTGTAACCTAATCTTCAATGTTCCTTCAAGTCTTCAAAGCACCTAGATCTACAATTACACAAAGAGAGAGAGAGAGAGGGAGGGAGAGAGAGAGAAAGTTGATTGTTAGGGAATAGGGGTTTGCCTTGGTCAAACTCCTTGTAGGTAATTAAACCAAATGACGAGACAATGAAAGATGAACATAAAACATGAAACAAAGAACATGAATCATGGACATAATACCTTGAATTATTCCTTGTAAATGATGTCTTGTAAATTTTTAACTCAACATGAAATGGCCATGAAGGATGTAGATCTTGATCTTACAAATAGGAGTAGAAAAATGCTTGATCTTAGATCTTCAATGCTACATCACAACACTAGCTCAATACCATGCTTGTTGCTTAATGTCCTTGACATGATAATGGATCTTGAATTTCTACAACAATTGATGGAGAATTCTACTCTTAAATGCCTTAGTAATGATCTTGAATTCTCTCTTGGTGCTCTTGTGAAGTCTTGGAATGCTTAACTCTTGAGTGATTGGCTTGATATCATGTAGGCTTGATGACATAATGATTTGAAATATCATTTATATGGGAAATCTAAGATCTCATGTATTGGATCCCAAAGGACAAGATACATGAATTTGAACTTAAAACCCATTTTTTCTCACTCAAAACCTTGAAAATAGGCAAATGGGACTCGTTCAACAAGTTGGGTGAATGGGTCCCACTTGGATGGGGCTCATTTTCCCAAAGTGGTGAATGGGTTCCACATGGCCTATTTTGATTGCTAAAGTGTCAGGGAGTGTGTAATTTAATTTTATATGTTTATTTTGTCATGTTTTTTATTGAAATATGTGTTAGGATACATGATATAGGGTCTTAGGGGCCTATTAATGATGATATTAAGGCCATAAATGTAAGAGGGCCCAAAATTCAATGTGAAAGTGTAAATAAATATTCTTTACATAATTAAATTAGGGAAAAATTGGATCAATTTAGCTTTAAAGGGACCTAATTACTATGTGAATGTGTAAAACACATTACAACACTAGATTAGGTCCACTTTGATTACAAGCCTCCTAAATTTAATGTGAAAGTGTAAATAAATACACTTTACATCATTAAATTAAGGAAAGGTTAAGTTTATTTAGCTTAGAAGGGCCCAAAATCCCATGTGAATGTGTAGAATGCATTACAACATTAGATTACGTCCACCTAATTTACAAGCCTTCTAAATTTAATGTGAAGGTGTCAGTAAATATAGTTTACAACATTGAATTAGGGAAAAGTTAAGTCTATTTAGCTTAGAAAGGATCAAAACCTAATGTAGGTGTGTAAAACTTATAACAACACTAGATCAAGGCAATATAAAGTCTAATTTATCATTAATTATTCCCAAATCAAGCAAGGAAAAGGAATACTTTGTTCAGCACCACAATAACAAACTACATGTTTCTAATGGTATAATTAATATTTTTTCTTGAAATCTTGGAAATATGTATTAAATCACCCACATATTTGCTAATACTATTAAAATGACATTATGTATTAGGAAACGTTTCACCAACAACATTAAATGTTTGCTATGTGTGACAACCCATTTCACCAATAAAATTTACAAATAATTGTGTATGAGGACTCATTTCGCCAATAACCTTAAAAAATAATTACATTTGAGGACACATTTCACCAATTACATTAAAAAAAATTGTGTATGAGGGCCCATTTCACCAATACTATGATAAATCCATGCTAATTATAGACCCATAATCACCTTGAAAATTATAATGTATGTGTTCTGTCGAGGTTTGATTCACAGAAAATTTAAATGTAGTGTCATATAATCACATGGGATTTGCCAAATTTTTACTATACCATTTAAAAATCTAGTGGAATTCATCAAGTATGAATTGATATAAATACAATCAAAACTCTAATTTATTTTTACATATTTTAAGCACCAAAATAAATATTTCTAAGTTCATTTTATCCTTTGAACATTATAATATTGAAAATCATAAAGTAATTGTGCTTGATCCCAACACTCAAACATGTAAATAATCTAATACACTTTTTCCATTATCAAATATTACAAATTACATCAATAGGACTCAAATTTCCTACATATACATTTTACATTTAAATAAAGTTATTAATAGAATAAATTAAAATTACAATATGGTGTACTAAACTCAAGCTTGATCCTCAAACTTCTGGTCCCCAATGGTGGTTACCATGCCACCTGACCTCATGGTATCGAAAGGATCCACTCCCACCATGCTAGGAGATATTCATAGAGTAAAAGCGAGAAGTTGGGTACACGAAGAGGGGAAATTTTGGGGAAAAAAATTTCACAGGAAATGTGTACACATTACAGATCGGGTACCCAAGCCTAGATCCGAACATGTATGCGTTCATACTCGGGTATGCAAACCTAAAACGCATACGCGTTACGAAATGTGTACGCATTTTGAAACGCATACGCGTTATGAAACACATATGCATTTTGCGAAAGTATTTATTTTTTTAAATAAACAATTGTAATTCATTTTTCACCATTCTAATCTGAGTCTGAGAAGAACAAAGGAGAGCACGTATGCATTTTAAAGGCCTTAAGTGAACAAAATTTTGAGTGCCACCTCCTCCCATTGACACTAGCGCCCTCATCGACCTCCAGGTTGGTTGAATTCTTCATTTTTTTTTGCTTTATATCTTTTTTTTGTTTTTTAATTAGTATTCAGTTTTTGTTTGTTTAGTGTGTTTTAGTTCAATGTTTTATAGTTTTTAATTGCATTTAAAAAACCAAAAACATTGACGAAACAAAAAAAATTAAATTATAAATTGAAAACCATAAAAACTAAACCCAAATTGAACACATTTAAAACTTAGAAATTTCAAAACCCTAGAGACCCTAGGTTAAAAATTTTACATAGGTCCCTAAAAACTAATTTACATAGGTTAATCCTTGGACCTAAACCCTAAAACATAAACCTAAAACCCTATTTACCCTAATTTATGTAAGCCTAAAATGGGCTATTTACCCTAAAACGTAAACCTAAAAGCCTAAATTAGGGCTCCTCAAGGAGGTTTAGATTACATTTTATATTTGACATAGCCTTCTTTGTATGATTTTTACTCACTCATGGTTCTTAGTTTATTTAGGGTAGAAGTGATGAAAAGTTCAATATTGGGGGCATGTGATATAATAGAAGAGGTAAAATAAGGATGTGTAGTAAGATTTGATGACATAACATGTAGGGAGGGGTCACAAATTATAGTCCATAGGTTAGCTACACTTTGGTATGTCATTGGTGATCCACACAACTACCAATGAAATTCATAATTGACTAATAAAGGAGGTACAAACAATCGATGCATAGATCTATATATTAACTAACAAATTGATTTAATTATAATATGTTCACATTTAAAATAAATTTGATAGCTAATTTTATCTCAGAAAACTTCATGATTGTATAATTTAACTTGAGAAAGTGTACTAGTGAAGTAAAATAATGTGCCTCATGTGAAACTATGTGCTTGATTTAATAAGTTCATACATCATGATGCTAGTTGATATGAGCATGTAATTACTCTATATCAATGTTGTTAGCTTATATAGTGTATGATGTATTCTCTTAAAAAACCATAGAAATGCAAGTCATACTTGTTAATAGATAGACTATGTGCAATATGGATAGAGCTAGACACATAAATGTTATTAAATCAAATAAATATTAAAATGTGAAGCATGAATGATTTCTACCCATTTCTCTTATTTGGATGAGATCCTTTGTGAATTATGTAAGGATGCATTATGATCATATTTAAGCCTTAATTTATAGGATGTTATTCATAAGATCTATAGGTTATGTGTAATCTAATTTATTTAAATCATCCAAGAGATCTTAGAGGTCCAAATAGGTTCAAAATCCATCATAACTCAACAACTTATAATTGAAATCTAAAATTCCTAATTGTTGATATATTGAAGCTATTCCTATAATGTCACATATTTTATTCAAAGCACTAAGTTTAAGTGGTAGGGTTTCTCATTTACTTGTAAAAGTTTACTCATGTGTCTTCTATATGTTTTCATGTCATCAAATCTCTAAATCTAAACCCTAAACCCTAATTTAGCATTCATTTTGTTGTAGGACCTTAAAATTAAATTTGGCTGCCTTTCAATTCTATAACCAAAGGTTTATTTTCTAAGATTATTTATTTATTCAATTGATCAATTATTCCTCACTTAGTGGCAGTTAGGTTCTTTTTTTGAAAAGCCATGCACGTCTAGAATTTATATAAATATTCAAAGGAAGAGTCTATGTCATAGAAAAGTTTCAAAAAATATATGATTAGAAAAAAATTTGGGTCTAGGGTTTAGGGTTTAGGGTTTAGGGTTTAGATCTCCTCTTCCTTTTTAAATCATCCAAGAGTACTTAGAGGTCCAAATAGGTTCAAAATCCATCATAACTCAACAACTTACTTATAATTGAAATCTAAAATTCCTAATTGTTGATATATTGAAGCTATTCCTAGAATGTCACATATTTTATTCAAAGCACTAAGTTTAGGTGGTAGGGTTTCTCATTTACTTGTAAAAATTTATTCATGTGTCTTCTATATGTTTTCATGTCATCAAATCTCTAAATCTAAACCCTAAACCCTAATTTAGCATTCATTTTGTTGTAGGACCTTAAAATTAAATTTGGCTGCCTTTCAATTCTATAACCAAAGGTTTATTTTCTAAGATTATTTATTTATTCAATTGATCAATGATTCCTCACTTAGTGGCAGTTAGGTTCTTTTTTTGAAAAGCCATGCAGTCTAGAATTTATATAAATATTCAAAGGAAGAGTCTATGTCATAGAAAAGTTTCAAAAAATATATGATTAGAAAAAAATTTGGGTCTAGGGTTTAGGGTTTAGGGTTTAGGGTTTAGATCTCCTCTTCCTTTTTAAATCATCCAAGAGTGCTTAGAGGTCCAAATAGGTTCAAAATCCATCATAACTCAACAACTTACACTTATAATTGAAATCTAAAATTCCTAATTGTTGATATATTGAAGCTATTCCTAGAATGTCACATATTTTATTCAAAGCACTAAGTTTAGGTGGTAGGGTTTCTCATTTACTTGTAAAAATTTATTCATGTGTCTTCTATATGTTTTCATGTCATCAAATCTCTAAATCTAAACCCTAAACCCTAATTTAGCATTCATTTTGTTGTAGGACCTTAAAATTAAATTTGGTTGCCTTAGGCAACTCCACCAAATTTTATTCCCTTAAGCCATGGAATTTTTTCCTAGTCCACCTTACTAGACATAGATCCCATTAAGCCATCCTATCACCCTAAATGTAAATTGATGTCTTAAGGGGTCCTAATATGACATTTCTTAAGGGGATCAAGAAGTTCTCAAAATTTGGTGAATAGAGCTCAAGCTCATCTTTGTTTATTTTGTACATTGCAATTAGGTCACTAGCATATATCTATGTGTCCCTTTGAATGTATTCTATTAATTTTTCATTCTTATCTTTAGTATTCTTTGAAAAAAATGAATGAGATTATAAATTTTAATGTTAGTGTTAAACTTATAATTTCTTCTTAACTACTTTGTCCCACTATAGATATCTTGTGTGTCTTATCATGAAATTTGAAAATTTAGATAAATAATTTTATGTCCTCAGATTTAATTAAATTATGTCATACTTGATTAATACATCTATTCATTTTGTTGTAGGACCTTAAAATGAAATTTGGTTTCCTTATGCAACTTCACCAAATTTTATTCCCTTAAGCCATGGACCATTTTGTCCTACAACCTTACTACACATAGATCCCCTTAAGCCATCCTATACCCTAAATCATAAATCGATGTCCTAAGGGGGAATTTGACATTTCTTAAGGGGATAAATTTGGTGAATAGAGCTTGGTCACTCATCTTTTTTTATATTTTGTACATTGCAATCAGGTCACTAGCATATATCTGTGTCCCTTTCAATGTCTTCTATTAATTTTTCATTCTTATCTTTAGTATTATTTGAAAATAATGAATGAGATTAAATAAATTTTAATAGAACCCCATAATTTCATAAATCTACCCTTCATATTAACAACCCCACACTAGACTAAATTTAATGTGTGTACATGCTATGAATTTTTAATGTTATGAATTTTATAATGTTATAAATCAAATGGTCTTCAAATGAAATATATTTTGAATTTGTGCATGTTCAATGTGATTTTTAAATAACTTTCAAATTGTGTGCATTATTTAATTAGTTTGTTGATATATATATTTTAATTGTTTAACATGTAGTTGCCATATCATTGCTGACATGGATCCATTGTTTAATTTAGAGGATTTTATGCCCAATCAATAAATTCCTATAGATCCCATACATCCCAATCCACCACATGAACATAACCCTAGCACACCTCCACATTCTTCACCGCCTAACCCCCCACCCCCTCCTGTAGTTGATGAAGATCAATTAAGAGAGAATATTCGAGCAAACCTCATTGTCATTCAAGGAAATATAGATCTCATAAAAATGAGCCTAGAGTCCCTCCCCATCTCAAACAGTTTGCATCTACGATGCAAACTATTGTCAATTATATTTGATCTATTGATGCCGACCTAGTAAGGTTCCATCAATGGAGAGAGGAGAGGAGACAATTCTATGCAGATGGATTGTCATATAAAGAAATCAATGACCTAAAAATTACCAAACAAGCCATGTGCCAATATTTTATTAATCCCCAAACAAACCAACCCATTCCACTCATGAAAAAATGAATTTCAATTGTATGGTGTAGGCACCCGCAGATAGTTGCACATTTTTAGGAGAGATGGTGGATGGTGTTTGATAGTCCACCACATGGCAATAGTGAGGTGCCCTTATACTTTTTGAGAAAGTTATGGGCTGAGTTTGAGTTGGGAAAAAAACCCAACTATTTTGATATGAGGTCATTACAAGGAGTTGGGCATGGCATGCCCCAACATAGACTAGGATCACGTGTCGATCCTCAACAACATGCTCCAATTGATCCTATTTTTCCTCTTCCTTCTCCTAGTGCATTTCAGCAGCAAACCATGTTATCGACATTAGGAGAATTGAGTTCACTTTCAGGACATCACTCAACAAACTACACACGCGGCCACTGAAGTGGCCAATAGAGAGCATGGAGGCTCAGGCTATAGGGATACTTAGACATCCACTTCAAGCAATGCACATGCATCTGGGATGGGTTCATACCTGAATTTACTATATTCTGAGGATCGTCCTACACAGGTATGTTCATCTTTTGAACTTAAATTTAATTCAAGTTTGAAATATGAAAAATTCATGTAAATAATAACATCAAATTATATATATAATATAATATTAATTCAATAAGTTTTTGGTGTAGACGCATGATCACGTGATGCCTGAAACTCAATATGATCATCGTGTGCATATGTCGAGTGTTGTAGATTTGGGTTCACCTTTTGGATAGGTACTTGAACTAATATATATTAAATAATTTGTGTGGATATATATCTAATTTAATTTGAATTTTTACACACTTGTGAATTGATATATTATATCTAGATGCAGGGAGGTCATACAATACCTAGTACTGACCAACCACAAGTTACAGTGGTGAGCGCTCCTGAGACATCATCAGCTCAGGTGCGTGCTTTCAAAAGTTTGTTAAGTTTAAATTAAATAGACATCATAGATCTAATTTAATTTTTCATTTACATACACATGTGTCAATAATCTATACGAACTATTGTACATCTATATGCATAAATTTCATGAGATACCCATGGCGGGCTGCACACCTGAGACATTATTGGCATTTATGCATGGGCAACCTCAGGTGCATGATCATGAGGTCATATCGTTCGAGGTTGTAAACTTTACTTTAAATCTCCTATACAATTTTTATGGACCTTTTAAATATATATATATTCGAGGTTTTCACATATTGTTTGCTTTATATGAATATGTAGGATATAGTAGATCAGGCATTTGCATCTTCTCAAGTGACAGTTATGCTACTTGTTGAAGAAAATGTGCTAGTTACAGATTCACATGATCATATGGTAATTTATGCATACTAGAAATCATTTTTACTATATAAATACTAGATATTTAATTAATTTTTTTTTATCTAAAAGTTTATATTTTCAAGTTTAGATATGTTTAATTATATCAAAATTTCTAAATAAATTTAAATCTAATTTCAAGTTTTTTGTACTCTTTTACAACATGATGCAGGTACATCTAGTCAACATGGAACAAAGAAGAGACTTGATTTGACCGATCAACCTGAAAGTTAGATGGTTTTATATTTTATGGACTATAGATCTCTAGTTTTATTTAAATATGTGTTGGACTTGACATATAAATTATATGGACTATCTATCTCTAGTTTTACTTTGAACATGTTATTATCATATTTGTGTTTATTTATATCAGTTGACTTTAATATGATGATTATATATGTAGTCAATTATGATATCTTGTTATGTTCATTTTCATGATTATATGCCCTCATACATTAGACTATTTATATTTTATCTAATTTTCAAGTATTACATGCACTATATAAATTCTTATCTAGAATCAAATTTAATATATATAATTTATCACATGGTTAGGTGACAAATTAAAACATTACTTAAATAGTTTAGATCATATTCATAATAAATTAAGGGCAAGTAATTTTAACTATTTTCCAATTAGATAGGAAATATTTGAATCAATAAACAAAAAAACTATCTCCTTGTATGTATAAAATGTATAATCTATACAATTGACTAATTATATAAAATGTGGTAAATACAAGACATGAAATGTATAATCTATAAAATTGGAACAAAATATTTAAAAAGTGACATTGAACAAACATATAGAATGTATATCAAGATGTTTATTACAACTATATAATATGATGAAACATATGTGTGCATGCAGATACAATTAAAACTTATCAACTTTTAGGTGAAGACCAAAAATTCACATTTACATAGTCTCTTGATAAAATAATTTTTCAATTCAACAATCACTTCATAGATCGACTTGATGAGAACCTGCAAAAATAATTAATGTAGTAACTACAATTTTTATGAGTCATTTAAGAAAAAAATTCATGCGAGAAAAGAATAGTATATAGTAAATTCCATACAAATTCAAAAGATGTTTTCCATAGGATGGATTAAGGGGACCTAAGAGGATATATAGCTTAAGGGGGTCTTAAGAGAATGGATTAAGGGGAGTTAAGAGGATGGTTTAAGAGGATGCATCTCATGAACCCTAGGATATGGCTTAACAGGTCCTAAGAGGATGGCTTAAGGGGAATTATGAGAGTCCTTTAATAGGATGGCTTAAGGGGATGTAAGAGGGTGGATTAAGGGGAGTTGATAAAATGACTCAAAGGATGTAAGAGAGTGGATTAAGGGGATGTAAGAGGGTGGATTAAAGGGAGTTGATAGAATGGATTAAAGGGATGTAAGATAGTGGATTAAAGGGATGCATGATGACAAGCCATGAACCATACAATATGGATGGATATTAGGTCTCTAAGAGGATGGCTAAGGGGAATTCAAGAGAGTCCTTAAGAGGATGATTTAAGGATGTAAGAGGGTGGATTAAGGGGAGTTGATAAAATGACTCAAAGGGATGTAAGAGAGTGGATTAAGGGGATGTAAGAGGGTATTTAAGGGGAGTTGATAGAATGGATTAAAGGGATGTAAGATAGTGGATTAAGGGGATGCATGTCATGAACCTTACAATATGGATTAATAGGCCCTAAGAGGATGGCTTAAGGGGAATTATGAGAGTGACTTAAGGAATGCAAGATTAAGGATTACAGGGATGTAAGAGGATATGACTTAAGGGTGCTTTAAGAGGATGGCTTAAGGGGATGAAAGAGGGTGGTTTAAGGGGAGTTGATAGAATGACTTGAAGAGATGTAAGAGGGTGGATTAAGGGGAGTTGAGATAATGAATTTATACTATCAATTAAATGTATCTAGAACTATATATAGTTACCTATCTCTATATTTGAATTCCATTGTAATATATGTGCATCTCCTCTCTTGTTTGTAAAGCATCTAATTTTGGGAGACCTGAAACAAAAAATGATATAAAACTTTAATTAGGAAATGATTAAATACAAATACATATATCAATTAACTATATAAACAACTAGATATACTTACCAATATTTATTTACTCTATTGTACCATCTGCATCCTCTCTCTTTTTTAATGCATCTATGATTGTCTCATGATCATCCATTGAAAGTGTCCATAAAAATTTATTAGTAGGCCTCCCTTGATATCTAACTAGTTTTATATTGGTTGCCAAAATCACATGTGAATAATGTATAATCTTCTTGTGTCTTTCATAATCTTCAAATGTAGGCAAGACATTCTTTCTCATCAAATATTTTTGAAGCCAAGTGCCAAAAACAACCACTGAACCAGTTGGATACTCAAAGTTGTCATCATCCACTCTAGGATGTGCCAACTTATGTTTTCTCTCAACACATCTAGCCAACTAGTAATTTGTCTCCTCTTCATTCCCCTCGGGTGCAACAACAACATACACATGTCCTGCAAAAATAAATTAAAAATTCAATAAAAAGTGACTTATATTTAATTCACATATAAACATCCATACATACAAAATTCAACTCAATAAATAATGTACCTTCTTGTACAAGATCTAAAACATGATCATAATCATCTGATGCAAACACTTGATTATCTTCAATTATCGTTCCATGTTGAACATTTGTCGATGTAGGTGTTAAGGCTCTTTGTTGCTATTGTTTGACCCATTCCGTATTTTCACATGCCTGCCAATCACCTGCAATACAAAATTGACAAAAACATGCCAACTCCCTTGTCCATATTGTCCATGTGTTTGCATTTGAACTCTTAAACGAATGCCATTTTGTAGATCCATTAATTGTTTCACAATCCTGTCGAGAAAAAATATCATTTTCTTCAACTAACCAAAAGAAGCGTTGAATTATTGAGCTCTCACTTGTTCTTGTAGATAATTTGGTATTGCACCAATCTACAATTTCACATGCATCTCTAAATTTCGCAGCATCCTCAAATTTTAGTTGCTCTCTAGCAAGAGCTCTTTTCACACATGCACCTGCTCCATCGTGTTCTCCCTTACCATGACCAGTTTAAAAAAAACTCCATATGTGTTGGATACTATTTTCCTTATGCACTCTACATAACCAATAAAACATTCTAGCATTTTTTAATTGACCCATGCAATTATTTGACCATATGAGATGTTCTAGCATTTGAATTCCTCTCTCTTTTAAATTTTTATAAAATATATCAAAACAATATTGTACAAACTCAGATGAATGTAATCGATTATCACTTACATAAAAATGGTACTCTCTCAAAAAAATTCTATTATCTTTTGTACTATCTTTTGCATGTCTATAAACAATGTGAAAAAATATAGCTACTTGCATTGAATTATAGTACTATGATTGAATTTCTTCTTGTGGAGCAAGAGTATAATTTTCAGCAAAATCAACAACTGACAATATAGTTCCAATTGGGAATGTGTTTTTACATAAAAAAAATTGATTATCAATCCATTGAGCATTATGAGAGTGTTGAACATATTTACGTACAAACTTATCTGTAAATTCATTAATAAAAGCATGCACACTAACTTTTTCCACAATTAGCTCAACACGTTTTCCAGTTTTTCCATCTTTTAAAGAATACTCAACATTTTTAAATTTTTTACATCCACTAATTGTTGTCCAAATTCATCTAAACCACTTTCATGCATACATTCTCCTAATAATGAAAAGTTACTACATCTATCGCATTCTCCAGAAATGCATGCTTTTAAAAAAAATGAGTTTCCATTTAAAGAGGGATCACAAAACAAACCTGCTATAAAATCTTTGATTCTTTTAGGTGGCATATTAATGCCACAAATATCCTGCATAATTTGGTTAGCATGCAAAGTGCATCGTATATATCGAAATATATCATAATAATAATGAAATTATACATGAGTCTTACAACAACAAGAGATTTGTTGCTTATTAATTCTAACATACCAAGGTTTACACTTTTCGAATGATCTTTGACTTATGTTAATATTCAATGGTAAGATTGAAGCATCTAGAAAAAATTTATATAATTCAGTTTGAGTCATATCTAAGAGATGCTTTGGATGAGGTTCACAAATTTTGGAACCCAACCTTAATTTTAAGACATCTCTAATGTTAGGTGATACTCTTGTATTATCATGCCAAAATTTATTGATTAAATATTTAATTTCATTAGTTAATTTCATGTCTGATCTTGGGAGTCTACCACTAAAACTCCAACATTGATTAATAGGATCCTTTTCAATACTTTCTCTTCTTTTTGCAGCTCTTATCAAAGTTCTAGGATTTACTTTTAACATTTACTAATCTTACTTAACATTCTTTTATTTGAAGTTGTTTTATCAACTAGAGCAATTGTTATTGCACGACGAGCCAAATTCTTATCTTTCGATCAAATTTTCTTACCAATAACATCAATAGCATTAGCAACACTAGATATGACTTGTTCTACTGAATCATCTTTTTTATTTATTTTACAAAACACCTAATTTTTTCATCACTTTTCTCATTTTCAACATTCTCATCAATTGCACCATGAGTTGACATTGGAATCGTAATTTCTTTCTATAAAAAATTATTTTATATATTTTATTTCCATAATTTCTAATTTGTCTTGAAGAAACTTTACCACGAAGGTTATCTAGCACATCTGTTTCAATTGTAAAAAAAACATTTTCACCTTCATCCATAGAAGGAGTTTCATTTTCATTCACACAAGGGGTTTCATTTTTGTTTTCAAATGTAAAAGGGATTTCATTATCATTTTCATAAATATGAGGGATTTCATTCTCATTTTCATCAATATTAGGGATTTCATTCTCATTTACAATCTTATATGATATAATTTCATCATTTTTTTGTTTCTGCATTGTTTCAACCCTAATATTATTGATCTCATCAATGGTGTATCTAGCTTCATCTAAACAAACAATATCAATATTATCAAAACTTGGGTTTGAACACATACCTAGATAGATTGTTTGAATAGGTGCATTTTCCATATCATTGGAAGGTGGATTTGAAGACATACCTGAAGTTTTTTGCACATCATTCAAAGTTGAGGTTGAAGGCATAATTGGGTTTGTCTCCGTAATTGCATTTTCTTCCATATTCATTTCATCATTAATGGCTTTCTCTTGAACATTCTTGGAACTGGATGCTTCCAAATATTTTATTTGATGAATCCTTTCTCTCATTTCCCTTTGTCTTTTTGCCTCCTTATCTTTATTTGCTTGAATTTCTTCGGGTGTCATTAACTTTCTACATCTTTTTTTTTCCCTTTTCTTATCACCCATGGTTACCAAACCTTTTTTGATGACAAAACAACTAATTCAAAAAACCTATTTTCAAATTGCCACCTCCTTCAAATATTCAAATTAAACTATGTACTATGAAAATTATTTTTTCTATAAACTCTGAAGTACAAAAACATCATGAGTACATCCAAAAATTCTCTTTTTCAAAATATTCTTCTAAAATGTTCTTCTACTTGATTCTACTTCAGAAAATTCAACTTGCACTTTGTCTCTTCCAACAATTTGAATAGAATATTCCCTACACAAGACAAATTTGCAATAAAAAACAAAGAAAATGACACTTTTAGACCGTACTGCAGAAAAAGAATGTTGCAAGAAAATCATGTTTTACCAATATTTTTTAAATTAGGAAAAAATGACTATATTAGAAACATGTACACGTTATTTAAAATTTGAATTCCCACACCACATCCAGCCCTGGTTTTAGGCTTGGGAAAGGCTTGGAAATCCGAGCCTTAGCCTTTGACCTGCAACTAAAAAACTAAGGCAGATAAAAGAAAAATGTCCAACTTTGATAACATGTCTGATGGACTTCTTTTCTGAATCAATCTATAAAATTAAAACCCATTAGAGAATACGCTGTATAATTTCCAAATATATAATTTTTATTAATATTGAATTATGTTTGCTATTTTTTAATTAATTTCTAAGCAAACTAATCCTTAAACTTGAAATATCAGACTTTTTTTGTTTTTTAATATTTTTTTTGTAAATTTTTTTATATGGGATCAAACTTCAGACAATTCTCTACACAATGAAAAAAAAAGAGTCAAAAAATGTTTAGTTTAGGTCCAATTATGCTATTCGTACACATTGATTTTTAAAAACAACAATTAAGGCCAATATAAATTTAATAAAAAAATAAATATTCAACCAAAAATTACAAAAAAAATTCCAAACCAAACTTCATGTTGTTAGCTCTCTTTTCCCAAAATGAATTAGCAAAATACTTTTATTTGGGTCAAAAAGTGTTGTCCGTACATGTGCTTGGTATTGTAAAAAAGGGACTTTTAAAAAGTGGTTTTTATAGATCCATATCAAAATTTAATTTCTATAATCTGGGTATTTGAATAATTTACATATTTGGAAACTAGATTCAAAATGATAAATTTGATATTATTGACGTTTTTTAATATTCATTGTGTAAGTGCCTCAAATTTTCACTCCAAGTGTGACAAATTCTAAAAAACAGCAAAAACATTTCCACTTTTTGAGCTTTTTGTGTACCCAACTTCTTGCATCAGCCCCACATGGGCCACAAGCACAACACTCATGCCAAAAAAATGGTGAGAAGGCTTACTCACACACACCATATACAAAGAATACACTTCACGTGCACATCATTAAAAATAATCATCCAAATCACATATGGATTCAATATATGTCATCACTTGGTACAATCACCATAACATAACATAATCCACATTGGGAAAACTCACCAATGTCACATCACAAACCACATTGGGCCAACTCACCAATGTCAATCGTACACACAAGACACTAGGGTAAGATGCTAGAGAGCTAGTTAGGGAGTGTCATCATGGTGCTCAAAGGTATCAAACCTATGGAACCTAGTATTCATATCATATGGAAAAGGATACTTGATCTTACATGATCCAAGCTGCCTGAGCTAGCATGTCTTCCCAAACATCCTTAGTTTATACTAGCACTCAAGGCATGAGAGGGGCATCCATTATCTTAGTTAATTAATTACTCATGTTTCATTAATTATTACCTGATTAGATGACTCCCAACCTCTGATTAGCCTACTTTCCACTTTAGGTTGGGGACATGTTGGGAGCCACTCCTATAACCCTCTCTTGTACTTTATTCCTAGGCTCTTTACACTCACCAATGAGTATGACATGAAAAATAATGCACAAAATTCAACTTCATCAAAATTTTCTAATATTTTCCATAAGAATTATTACAATAAATCATGAAGGAAAATTTTGTTAAAACATTAAAATTCATCATTTTTCATGAAAAAATTACAAATTTTCCTCATACTTTGACAAGCCAAAAACTAGAAAAATCCCAAATCCTCTATTAATTTTGTTTTCATTTTTTTTTCAAAATTCAAAAATATAAAGATACCCTTTTTCTCTAAATACACCCAACAACACACTTTTCACATAAAATTCATTTTTCACACATTTCTTGAAAACTTGGGCATTATAACCCCATATTTTGGAAAATCTTAAAATTTTATTTAAAATAATGAAATGGACATGCAATTTTACAAAATGAATTGCATTGGGAAGTGTCTACACTTCCCCAATCCTAATCCAATATACAAATTTGAAAGAAATTGGAAAAATTAATTAAAACAAGCAAAATGCCTCAAACAAAATCCAATTTTGAAATGAAGAGTACATCACGCATGCCAAACAAAAACTCACAAGGACTGGCAAGCACAATCCTCTATTGATTCCTAACCCAACAAATCTAACCTCATCAAATTTCACCATCGAATGTACTCCCAATCAACAAATCAATTGTTCACCCAAAAGAGTTTTTTTCTCTCAAAATTTCTCCCAAATAAAATTACATAATGATATAAAATCCTCTTTTTTCAATTTTAAATTAAACAATATAAAATTCATTTTCCATTTCTAAATTTGTAATCCCCTTCATTTTCCCCAAAATCCCAATACACATTTAAATTTATTCTTGAATAACATATATAATTTAAATTCATGATTTAAATCCATATAAGCATATTCACTTAAATTTACATAACTTGGAATTCAAACAGGATAATTAAATCACACATAACTCACAATTTTCAACCCAAGGAATTATCAAAATTTAAATTAAATAATAACTCACTTTCATTTCTACTTACATTATATTTTTCCATTTCCCAAAATATAGAGAATATTTTAATAATAAATATCAAAATCATTTAAATTTCTAATATTTCATTTACAAAAAATATGGAATTTAAACCATTAAGTAAATCAAACATTCACTAGTCATTCATGAAACATATGGATTCTAAAATAACTTCTAAATTGGATCTAGGTTCACATAAGGTCAAATATGACACATACTGTACTTGATTCGAGTAAAAACAAGGAATGGATAGGGAAACAATGTGACATCTCCATATTAACCACTGTTGGGGAAATAACTCAAACATGTGTAGCTAGGTGGAGAAATAACCTTGTAGCTATAACCATTCAATGCACATCAAGGGTATCTAATCAATATATATAATTGAAGCACAACATAATCGTCCCAACAAGGACCAATAACATAAGAATAACATAACATCTAGACATCTTTCATATAAATCATTTCTTTAAACATCAATAATCAAGATTGCATTTAATCATAGCATGAATATTTCATATCACTAAACTAAAGCATAATGATAAACCAAGCATGTAAACATAAAAATTCCAACAACCAACATGTTGAGGAATCTCATCTCAAACATTTGGTGGTTCATACACACCATTTAGAGCCATTAAATATTCATCGTGTTATCCTTGAATTCAGTTGTGCTCAATTCATGGGATAACCCCAATGAAACTTGTTTGTTTTGTAACCCACATACTCTAAGCACACAAAATGAAGAAGATCCTTCTTACCCTCATGCATGGTCCCCTAGCCTCAGAATATCATAATATCATTCTAAGCATTAACCTTTTTTGGTTTTTCAAAATTTGCAAAATAGACTAAGTTGTAAAATTTCATTTTCAAAGTTAGAAATTTTTCTCACTTATGCAAGAGTGTTGAATTTCATCACCCCTACATATCAAGTGCAAAAAAATAAAAATATGCAAGGTCAGTGAATTTTACCGAGCCTGCATGTTATTGACCAAAATTTTAAAAGTTGCACGGGTTTTAAAAATTACCGACTTTGCAATTGAAGTCCACACGAGTGCAATTAATGCAAGTCTCAATTGCGTTTTGGTTTCTTTAAATCAACTTTGTTTGGTTTTGTTTTGTTTTTTTTTTGTCTAGGGCTTTCCATTTAGCTTTTTGTTTCATTGTAAATTAGTCATCTTTGGTCTTTTAGGGCTCGTGAACTTGATTTGTATTGTTTGAAATGTGTTGTATTCATCATTTTAATAAACCCTAGTATCATACCCTTTATCTCCCGCTTCAAGTTCATAGGTTTTTGTGCATCCTTTGTTGATTAATCCTATGAAAACATAATTTTGTTGGAAACTTGAACTACCAATGTCATTGTATCCTTTGAGTGTTTCTTGTAAAAGAACCTTGATATCTTTGTGCTTCACGGGCATTTAGACCCGTGTTGCACATAGGTTAGTTTGCCTGACATACACCCTCAATGTTTTTCCCTGCTTGAACAAATAAATGTTCGATCTTTTGAGTATGCATTAGCATCAAATTTTGACACTTGTGCAAAAAGGAATGAACTTAGATCTACCCACATGAAATTCATCGACCCTACATCTTAGATCTACCCACATGAAATGTTAATTCAGATTTTTATTTTTATTTTACCAAGTTCAAATAATTTTACACTTGTAGGGTTGTTGATTTTCAATGAACTTGCACACTTTTTGCAAACTTATCAGCTTGCAGATGTGTTATTTTTTAGCACAATTACACTTTTTGCACCAAACCACCTATGAAAGCACTAAAAATTAGTAATCTACAACCATTTCACAAAATTTCCTAACATTGGGAATTTTTTTTCATTTTTCCAAATTGCCTACTTTCACTCCATTTTTTTCCATCATCATGCCTAAGCTCTCCAAGTGTGTGTAATAACTCAAAATTTCTCCACCTTTACATCCAACATGCAGTATCTCATAATTTTTTAGCCATTACATATGAAGTGTAATACCCCATGTAAGAGCTTAGTTTTTCCCCACCTTCGCATCTGAATTGCCAAAACATATCTAGTCACTCAGAAATTTCTTGCCAAACCCTATTTTTTTATCTAACATTGGAAAATATGAAAATTTTGCAACTAATGTTGCATTCCATTCTAATCTTTTGTGTTTAGATTCCTAAGAATTTTTGATCAATTTCTTACCTACCATCAAGCAAGAAAGCTATGAAATATAATCAGAAAGTTCTTCCCACTGACATAGATACGGTTGTCCAAGAATTTACCAACATGATCCAAAAAGAGTTCAAATATCAATCCTTTTCAATGGATTTAATGGATAAGTTGCTAGATATTCAGTTGACCTTGGACAAACTAAAAATGTTTTTAAGAAGGCATGATGAAGCTTGCGAGACAGTGAAGGATTCAATCCTAAGAGTCCTTACTATTGTTAAAAATAATTTGGGCCTAGATAATGATGAAGTTCAAACCATCATGAAGAAGTATGATGATTTCATGATGGACATTGAAAAAAGATAATCTTTCCTTAGTTTAATTTTTAAGTATTTTCATGCTTTTATGTAATTAGTTCCAAAAAATTTACATGTCATTTTGAAAATTTTAATTACATGTAAAAATAGAGAAGTCCCAAATCAAATTGGACTCTCTTGTTTGAATAATTCAAAGTAGCATTTTATTTTCCTAGATTAGCTCTCAACTCTCCTCTATAAATATGAGGGAGTTTCTGAAGGAGTTTAGGTGAACTCCTCAAACACCCCAGAATCACTTGCAAGACAAAATAACGTCCATAAGAGAGAAATGGAAAAAATATCATGTTATCATTAAGATGCAAGAATGCCAAATTGAATATGAGATGATTACAAATGTACAAAATTCCTTTGAATATATAGGCATGAGTGAAAACCTAAAATGTGTAAGATGTTGCCAAGTGTTAAAATCACACTACATGTGACAACATGTGAACCCTATCTAGGAAATGATAAAAAGATAGAGATAAGTTCTAGAAGGACAACTCATCTTCTAGAAGGAATCTTATCTCCTACAAACAAGGAAGGGAGAATTACCACATTATTAAATGATTTATCTAATTATGCAACCTAGGACATAAAATATTACCAAAGTAAACTTATGTAAAGTGTAATTAAATAATTAATTACACCAACACACCCCCATAAGTGCAACTTAGGGAGAAGAAAATTATTATGAAAAGATGAGTCCCGACAACAAGGCCTGATCAGGTACTCATTTACAAATGCAATGCAAACTAAACCAAATGGGGTAATGGAGAAAACCACATGGGAATAAAACTCCTCCCCAAAATAGAATGCAAAAAACTAGCTAAGTGATGAAGGATGGAGGACTCCATAAGACCCCCCAAGGACACCATCCATAAAAGAACCCCCCAAGAAGAGAGGAAGAAAGAGGCCACATAGCCCCCCAAGAATGAAGTACCTCCAATAAGACTGAAGAAACCACATCTCCTGAAAGAAGTGAGAGGGAAGAGGCCACATGAAAGCAATCTCTAAAGGTGAAGTAGGTGTAGCCCAAGATGTCTCCACTGAAGTAGATGAGACCTTAACCAATGAAGAAGTCAAAGAAGATGAAGAATCAAGAGTATCCTCCAAATATGAATGATCAACATCTTGTTGCACTGAAACATAAGAAACCACATTTGTAGTCATAGAAGTATCAAAAATAGGAAGGAGATGGAATGGATGGCTCAAGAATTGGATCCAAAGAGAGAACACCAATGTTCAAGAAGCCAAATGTATCCTCTGAATGATGATTCACACTAGAAGTGTGAGGAACAACTATAGGAATAGAAACACTATTAGTAGCAAAATATGCAAATGAATACAACTAAGATGAGTGATCCACCACCCTAGTAGCAATAATCGCTCTACTCTCCAAGTCTCTGATGATACCAAAATCAGGTGTAAACTCCACAGATCTCCCATTGCCTCCATGTGTGATCTGATATATGGAAAGAAGCTTGTTTGTCAAATGAGGAACACACAAGACATCCTAAAAAGTGTTGTTCCCAAAAATAATAGATCCCTTCCTTGTAACACTCATGTATGTATTGTTTCCCATCAAAATAGGAGACATAGTACAAGGCTCAAAGGAAGTGAAAATAGACTGCGAAGATGCCATATGATGAGAAGCTCCTGAATCTAGAAGTCATCTTCCTAATTCATGACTTGAATAAGCACAAAGAACATGTCCCTTCAAAACTGATGTGGTATGCACACCAGTTGTGCCTATGTCAAGTTGCTCTAAAGAAGGAGGGGAGGAAGATGATGCAAACATCCTAGAAGGAAAATCAATCTAATGTTTTTGAAGAAGTTGTTTAAGCTCATCAATATCCTTCTTGTAGCATATATATGTTTTGCATGTCCTTCCCTCTTGCAATAAGCACATGTAACTTTCTCCTTCTTAGATGATTTCCCCTTAGAAGAGGAGGATGAATTTGAGGAATCCTTTTGTTGCTCATGAGATTTGGAATCCTTTTGTTTCTGTTTCTTTCCTTTTCTTGAAGAAGCGTTTTGATCTTTTGGCTCCTGAGATGCAATGAGTGATTGTGATGAAGAAGGTTTCACCATGCCCATTCTAGCTAACTTAGCTTGCTCTCGAGTGAGAGATGAAGCAAAGTTATCAAGAGATGGCATAGTGAATCTCATACCAAGAGCATCCTGAGTGGCATTAAAGGTAGAGACAAAAACTAAATATTCTAGTCCAAGCTTAGAAAGAATGGACAATATCAACTAAGAGTCCTGCTTCTGAATACCACACTATGTCAACTACAAATGAAGAGACTTGAGTTTTGTGAAGAACTCCTAAATGTTGTCAAAATCCCTAGTATTTAAGCTAATGAGCTCATTCTCCAACTAGAATCCTCTCATAGTATCCTGCTTCCCAAACAAAGACTCTAAAGTAGTCCAGATCTAATTTGGAGAAGTACAAGACTCAATATGAAAAAGAAGATCAGGAGAAATAGATAGACATAAATTACCAAAAGCTTCATCACACCTATTAAACCACTTTCTCTTTTCAATAGCACCTGCATGTTCAACTTCAGTACCCATGGTCACTCTGTACAACCCTTTGTGCTTCAAAAGAATCTCCATTTTTTTTTCCAACCAAAGTAGTTGAATGGAGTAAGGGGTGCAATATTTTGTGAATCCATGAAAAAATAGTAGTATATACTCTCAAATGAAAAAAATATTCCCCTTTGGTCTCAAAAAAAATCTTGATTACATGTTTCCCAAGAAAATAACCCAGAAAGCAAAGGCTGAGCTCTGACAAAAAAATAAGATACCTGGTGAAAAAACTAGAAAAATTAGGTCTAAGATCTGTGAAGATGACGAAACAAGCTTTCTAATGATATCTTGTTTGCGAAAATCTTCAACTAGGAGAAAAATGACATGCATTGCTTTTTTTACATCTTTTTTCTTCAGATCTGTACAAGATATCTAATTTCGACCCTGGCTACAAAACCCAAAAATTGTTTTTCCTGCAACTGAGTGGAAGCTAGATTTCTGAAGTAAAAAATAGAAAATGACTTTAATAAAAAAGCTGCTTGCATCCAACAAAACTTTCATTCCAAAATTGATCGCTCATATATGGGAAGAAGTCTACAACATTGAAGCTTTGATACCATGAAGGAGTTTAGGTGAACTCCTCAAACACCCCAAAATCACCTGCAAGACAAAATAACTTCCACAAGAGAGAAATAGTAGAAATATCATGCTTTCATTAAGATGCAAGAATGCCAAATTCAATATGAGATTATTACAAATGTACAAAATTCCTTGAATATATAGGCATGAGTGAAAACCTAAAATGCATAAGATGTTGCCAAGTGTTAAAAGCACACTACATGTGACAACATGTGAACCCTATCTAGGAAATGATAAAAAGATGGAGATAAGTTCTAGAAGGAAAACTCATCTTCTAGAAGGAATCTTATCTCCGACAAACAAGGGGGAATTACCCCATTATTAAATGATTTATCTCATTATGCAACCTAGGACTTAAAGTATTACCTAAATAAACTTATTCAAAGTGTAATTAAATAATTAATTACACCAACAGTTTCATTGTTTTAAGAACCTTTTGATCTTTTAAAACTAGATTCTACCCTTTTGAAGAGCATAATTGCAAACTTTGAGTTGAATGTTCAAATTGGAAATTTATCAATAAAAGAAGCAAATTGCCTCCAACCTTTCCTTTGGACAATGTTTGTTACATGTGAGAGTGTTCTTATGTCATTATTGTTATATTATCTTGAAGTTGATTTGTAAGTAGCATGCTATTTCTTTATTGAAAGGGAATTCAGATATAGTATTGATGGACTTTGTGTTGTCATATTACATTTGGAGCTTTTATGAATTTGGTTGAGAATGTGTAGTTTTTGAGTTGCAATTTTTAACTATATTCACATAGTTACTCTTGGAATCATTTTGGGAATATCTTGAAGTCTATGAGCTTTAAGTTGTTGATCTTTCTTGTGTGATCTTACTATTACTTTCAAAACCATCATGGGAAAGTGGCTAAGGAATTTGTGCTTTCGTGGACTTTCTAAGTTACTATCATTCATTGGTACTTGTGGGAATTGGCTATTATTGCTCCAATTGATTTTATTTAAGGATATCATTGTAATTTGTTTCCCTTATTTTGAAAAAAAGAGAATATGATAATGGAGACACCCCCCATGAATAATCATTGTGTACATATCTTAGTTAGTTTCTAGTTGATTTTAGTGAGCAATAAGAAGGGAGCCTCCGCTTTATGAGAGGAGATATTCACATCTCATCATAGTTGTGGGTGAAATCCCAATTTTGTAATTTGCAAAGGGATTACAAAATATTCACCCAACATTTTATTGGTGACTCTGCTGGGGATACGAGCACATAACCAAAGCTTCACACTTTCAGTTGAAGTAGACAAGTATAATTGTGTCTTATTTTAAGTTTGTAAATATCTTTTGTTGTTGATTTCCTTTCTGTTTCAAAAACTACACTTTGGTAGAAAAAATATATACTCATAGTCAAAGGGTGCAAGGTCAGGTTGATCCCCTTTTTTGAGTTGTTGCATACACATACTATTATTCCTTTTCCTCCATAGACAAGGTCACCTTTATAGCACACATGAATTTATCCTTCTCAAAGAATAAGATCATTGCTTCCAAGTGAAGCTTCTAATTTTCTAAGAGCTTTAAATATCATACTATTGCAAGGCACTATGTCATCTCAACCACCACAAAGTCCTTGGGGTAACACCTTTGGTCCTTTGCATTAGGTAGCACCTTTACATGAACTTCCATGGGTTTCACATAAGAATATCCCTAAATTATATGAAGATGGAAAAAAAATTTCTGATGAACATATTTCTGCCTTTTATATTGTATGTGGTGTTCTTGGTGTGGAACATGAAGATGTTTCAATAAGGTTGTTCAGGGAAACCTTACAAGGAGTAGCAGTTGATTGGTTCTACAATCTTGTTGTTGGTACTCTTACTAGCTGGGCAACTCTTTGAACTAAGTTCAAGGAAATATTTTAGCCTGTTGAGTATGCTCATGCCTTGTTGGATCAACTTACAAAATGAGAAAAGAGTCACAAGAACCCATGTGAGAGTTCATGGAAAAGTTTAACAAGTTGAAAACAAGGATTCCAGCTGATGCCCAACTAACTAAGCATAATTTCAAGCGATTTTTCATAAACACTCAATTGTCAAAGGTGAGTTTCTTATTGCAAAGGGAATCTGCAACTGATCTTGAAATAACACAACAGTTGGCTACTAGTTTTGAAGACGATTTGATTCTTGCCAGAAAGATAAGTAAAGAAACAAATAAAAATAAAGGTCAAACATCTTCAAATTAGAATTCCTCAAGCACCATAGATCCTATGGTGCAGAAGTTAGAAAATGAGTTGCTAGCTTTGAAGAAAAAAATATCTCAAGGTTTGTCCACTCCTTCCTACAAGGATGTTCTAAGGAGGACTTTTCCCAATTCCTACAATTATTTTGGCAATGCATCTAGAAATCAAAATAGACTTCTTGCATCAAAAGGAATAATTGATCTTGAAGCTCCACCCACAAATGCAATAGTAGGTTAATATGAAGCTGAGCAAGAGGATTATATGTAGGTAAAATATCCTATTGAAGAAAATGTCAATCTATTTCAGGAGGAGGAAGTAGATCCAACTAGCAACTCTAATATTTGGATTTTTGCAATACAAAGAAGAATAGGATGAATAGGATCTTGTGACTAATGCTTACATTGTATTTAATTTCTCACAAAAAAATAAATTTGATCATCCTCAAGGTGATGCAATGAAAGAAAAGGATAGCTCACAACCACCAGTTACTATTGCTAAAAGGTGAGCTCCTTTGTCAGTTCAACCAAAGGATACAACATTAAGCAAGCAAGTACTACTCATTCCCCTACATTGTCTTCATTTCCTAAGGCCAATAATCTAGCTCCTAAGACTACTTATCCCACTTCTAAACCTACCAATGAAATTACCCCATCTTTGATGAGTTCTTTCCAAGAATTTGATATTATTGACCATGCAAAGAAGACCAAGATTCAAATTTTTGAGGCTAAATATTTAAAGGCTAATCCTGAACAGTTTGATAGACTTGTTAAGTTTGTCAAAGATAAGGGAACCCATCCAAGCTGAGATTCTTCTCATGACATCCTAGTTACTTCCAAGCCTACGCCTCCACAAAGAAACTTGGTTTCCACTCCATCATCTATTCTCGGGAGGGTAGACCCATTCTACATCTCCTTGTTAGTAATTGGTTACAAGTTAAGAAATTGTGTAATTGATTTTGGTACTTCTGACAATGTTATGCTTGCAAAAGTGGCTATCACTTTAGGTTTGAATCTTACAAAAAAAATTTGCCTTTTCTTTTCAATGGAGAAAAATCAAGTTCCTTTTATTGGGAAAATCAAGGATGTGCAATTTGCATTTTCCACATTCTTAGAGAAGAAAATGAAAATGACTATCTTGGTGGTTGATGTTCCTGTGTCTTATGGAATATTGCTAGGATGTAACTTATGCAAAAATGTTGGAAAAAATTCAATATGGATTGGTCCAAGGCTAAAATTCCCATCAAGGGTGTTAAAATCAATATGGATTGGTCTAAGGCTAGAATGCCCGTCAAGGGTGTTATGCAGAAGTTATTTTTGGAAAGGGAAGCAAAGTTTTGTATAAAAAAATCTAATGACCCAAAAGCTCAGATTCTCTTTGAGTCTTCTAGGATGGGCTTTTAGTTTTTACAAACTTATGAAGTATTTGAGTCCTTGGATAAAGATTCAAGTAAAGAGAAAGTGACTGATTGCTCATCTTTTTCAGATTTGTCTTCAGGTAGAGATTCTTCTTCATATGTTGAAACTGCTTTGGAGGAAGAAGCCACAGATTTTGGAACTGTCAGCTTAGAGAATCTGAATGATATTTGGACTATTGAATTTGATAGAAGTTGCTCTTCCACTAGATCAAGAGTAGGAATTGTTCTCATATCTCCTAAAGGAAAAATATCCCTTTTCTCTTTCAAACTACAGTTTGACAATACTAATAACACTACAAAATCTAAGGAATTGTTGTTAGGGATTGAGGTTGTGTGTAAGAAAGGGATAAAAACCCTTCATACTCAAGGTGATGTTGAGTTAGTGGTTTTTGAAGTGAGGAATTTGTGTCAAACAAAAAATGAAAGGTTGTGGAATTATCATAATCATGTATGGGACCCTGGCATAGGACATTGTATGGTGCATTATGGAATAGAAGGAGAGGACTTGTCACAGATTCACCAAATTTTTGGTGAAAATAGTTTCTTGCGAGTGTATCAATAAGGGACTCCTTTTTCACTACCTCACATTGGACAACATATGAAGCTCTTCACTCAATGAGGCGACAAATGAGTTTGTAAATACTTGTAAATTTTTTGTATCTTTTTCTTTTTGAGTCTTTTTGTTTTTTCATCTAAATCTACACCTAATGGATAGATGAAGGCACTTAGAGACTATAATTCTTCTCTCTTTGATCATTTCAAAGGATGATTGAAGGAAGCTCCCCAATTAGAGATAACTATTATCCTCAAATTTAGTTGCACTCAATTCATGGGATAACCCTTACAAAACTTGTTCCTTTTGTAACCCATGTACTCTAAGAATTAAAAATAAGGTAGGTCATTCTTACCCTCATGCATAATCCCCCAGCCTCAGAATGCCATTCTGAGCATTAACCATTTTTGGTATGACGAAATTTGCAAAATAGACTAAGTTGTAAAATTTTGTTTTCAAAGTTAGAATTTTTTTTCACTTATGTAGGAGCATTGAATTTCAACACCCCTGTATATCAAGTGCAAAAAATAAAAATATGCAAGGTTGGCGAATTTCATTGACCCTGCATGTTATTGATCAAAATTTTAAAAGTTGCATGGGTGGTAAAAATTTCCGACTTTAAAACTGAAGTCCACACGATTGTAATTAATACAAGTTTTAATTGTGTTTTGGTTTCTTTAAATCAGTTCTGTTTGGTTTTGGTTTTGTTTTGTTTTTTGTCCAAGGTTTTGCATTTAGCTTCTTTTTTCCATTGTAAATTAGTCATATTTGGTGTCCTATGGTTTGTAAACTTGATTTACATTGTTTGAAATGTGTCGCATTCACTGCTTTAATCAACCCTAGTATCACACCCTTTATCTCCCGCTTCAAGTTCATTATTTTTTGTGCATCCTTTGTTGATTAATCCCATGAATACATTATTTCATTGGAAACTTGAACTACCAATATCATTGTATCCTTTGAGTGTTTTTTTTAAAAGAACCTTGATATCTTTGTTCTTCATGGAGTTAAACCTATGTTGCACAGTTGTTAGTTTTCCTTACATACACCCTTAGTGCTTTTCCCCACTTGAACAAATAAATGTCTGACCTTTTGAGTATGAATTAGCATCAAATTTTTACACTTGTGCATAAAGGAATGAACTTCCATGTCACATGCACAAGTGGGATTTTTCACTGCTTGTGCATGAACCTTCATGTTAAGATGTAGGGTCAGTGAATTTCACCAACCCAACATTAAACCTTTACATCTAGTTTGGAAGTGAAACTTTTCTCTGGCTTCACACTTAGATTTTTTTTCCCCCATGTTGGATCGAATTTCTTCACCGATCTTGCACTTTACCCACATGAAATGTTAAGTCAATTTTTTTTTTCGATTTTACAAGGTTCAAATGATATTCCACCTGTAGGGTCATTGATTTTTAGTGACCTTGCACACTTTTTGCAAACTTATCAGCTTGTAGATGCATTATTTTTTAGCACAGTCACACTTTTTGTATCAAACCACCCATAGAGGCACTAAAATTTAGTGACCTAACACCCATTTCAAAAAAAATTCCTAACACTAGAATTTTTTTACTTTTCTAGATTTCCTGCTTTCGTTCCATTTTTCACCATCATCGTGCCTAAGCTCTCCAAGCCCATGTAATAGCTTGAAATTTCTCCACCTTTACATCGATCATGCTGTATCTCAGAATTTTTGAGCCATTGCATTTGAAGTGTAATACCCCATGCAAGAGCTCAATTTTTACCCACCTTTGCATCTAAATTGCCAAAGCATATGTTGTCACTTAGAATTTTCCTGCTAGTGCATAAAACCCTCTTTTTTCTCTAACACTAGAAAAGATGAAATTTTTGTAGCTAATATTGCATGCCATTCTGATCTTTTGTGTCCAGATTCCTAAGTAGTTTGATCAATTTATTGCCTATCATTGAGCAAGAAAGCTATGAAATACATTTAAAAAGTTCTTCCCACTGACATAGATATGGTTGTCTAGGAATTTACCAACATGATCCAAAAATATTTTGAAGATCAAGCCTTTTTAGTGGCTTTAGTGGATAAGTTGTTAGATATTCAGTTGACCTTGGGTAACCTAAAAGTGTTTTTAGGAAGGTAGGATGAAGCTTGTGATATAGTGAAGGATTCAATCCTAAGAGTCCTTACTATTGCTAAACATACTCCAGGCCCAGATAATGATGAAGTTCAAGCCATTAGTAATGTAGCACCCCTCCATTTTGGCTCTTTTGATCAGACAGTGTTTTCTTTGTTCTGCTATTACTTTGACTATGGTACTTGGTTACTATTTGATCACAAACTGTTAAGTGATGCGTATGTTATATTTTGATGTGATGGAATTTTACTCTGATGTTATCATTATGGCATGTTTTGAATTAGCTTAGCCGATATGCAATTAATGATGCTTATGCTTTTGATTATATTGTTGATGTTAGACTCGTCAGTTAGAAATTATGTATTGTGGAAGGGGACGAGATTGTATCACTCACTTGGGAGCACCCTACGATTCTGAGATTTCCTCTTCATAGTGTGTTTTATTTTATCATATATATGTATGTTCAATATACTCTTTGTTCGCAGGTTGACAGGTACAGGACATCGACTCCACCTGATTTCACAGGTTTGAGCATGTCCATTGACCAATGGTAATCGATTGGGAGATAGTAGCTAGGTTTTCCATGCCAAGTCATCACCCTAGTCATAGTGTGTCATCGGGTTGTAGTCGGGTTTAGTTGTTTTAATGTTGTCCATTTCACCTTGATTTTTATTTAATTTCAAATTATAAAGGTAAATAAATGGCTTGTGTAGTTAAATTGATGATTAAATATATATGGTTGTAATGTTAGGAATGTTATTTATTTTATTAATTAATTTAATTTAATTAATAAAATAATCTAATCTTGGATTAGATTTATTTTATTGATTATTTAAATTAATTGTGTGGGATTAAGTCAAGTTGTTCAATTGGAAATTATAAGTGTTAAATCCTTTTTTTAAATGAAAATTTAGAAAAGTGTTAAAGTTTTTTCGAAAAGAAGATTTTAAAAGTTAAATTCTTTTTGGAAATGAAAATGGTTAAAAGCATTCAAATTCATTTGAAATAGAAATTTAAAAAAAAAAAAAATGAAAAAGAAATAAAGTCATGTTGAAAGAAATTGTTTTTAGTTTTTTTAAAAAAAATAAATATCTCCAAATTTGCAATAACTATGGTGGATGGGATATTTTAGGGTATTTGACTAAATTTGGGGAAAAAACTTAGGGAACCATTCCATTTGGATTTTGGGATTTTTGAATTTCAATTTTGGAGAAAGAAAAATTGCTGCAAAAAGGAAGAGAAGGAGGGTTTTGTTCTTGTGGATTCAATCTTGGATTTGCAAGGGGAGGCTTGGAAGGAGATCTGATTTTTAATTTGGCAAGAAGCTCAACACCAAATTGTTTCTTCAAACTTTAGATCACATCATAGGTTCTTTTTTGTTTAATTGTTTTGAAATTTGGATTTTCAATTGAAAACTTGTTTTGAACAAATTTGAAACCCTTTGTTGAGATCATGAAAGAAAAAGAAAGCAAAGAAAGATTCAATCAATGGAAAATTGAAAGTTGCACAAAAGAAATTTTTATTTCAAATTTGAAATTTAAACCCAGATATTGTGTTGATAAATTAGTTTTATTGCAAAACAAATTTGTTGAGAAGTTGCATAATTTGACTGTAAATGAGAATTTTAGGTATATATATATATATTCTTTATTTATATATATACAAACATATTGTATAAATGTATTTTTTTTCAGTCTTGAAAGTTTTGTTTCCAAAAATTTTTTTACACAGGAAATTTCTTGTGCAAAGAAATACAGGGGAAGGTTTTTATTTTTATTTTTTGTTTAAAAATAAATTATAAAAACAAATTATTATATGTTATTGTGGGGGGGCACAGCCAAGGTTGCACACAGCCGCCCCATGGAGGGGCGCTGCTATGGCAGCGCTTCCCCACAGCCGTGGGGAGGGCGCTGCCACAGGCAGCGTCGACCTCCACAGGGGAGGCTGGGTGCAGCCTGTGGCTGCGTCCACTCTCCCCTTTGGGGGGCTAAGTGGGCCGTAAATAATGAGTTCACTTTTAAAAAAATTAAATTTCATTTTTATTTATTTTATTATTTATATTATATATATTACAATATATATATATTATATTTTATAATATTTATATTATATATATAATATGTATATATTATGTATATATGTATAATATATTTTAATTTAAATAAATATGTTTATTTTATTATTTAAATATGTATTATTATATATATGTTTAAACAATGGGTACTCTGGGATTATGATGAACCCATTAAGATTTTAGTTGTGTAGGTTTTAAGTTGTGTACCTTGCATAATACCATGATGT